>JAOTQE010013312.1:0-10946 GCA_025631205.1 Nesometra sesokonis | reverse complement strand
GAACCACCTCTATCACCTACATCTAAGTCTGTAGATAAAACTGATAAATCTGAAGACATGAGTGAGGTGAATGAAGCCGATGGAAAGGAAAGGTTAGTGGGCGGAAACTCACCTTCATCATCTATATCGAATCCTGTAGACGGAACTCTAAAAGCTGGAGATACGGGCGAAATGAACAAAGATGACGAAAAGAAATTTTTAGTGGGCGGAGGATCAATTTTATCATCTACATCGAAGACTGTAAATAAAAGCGATACATCTGAAGACACGAGTGATATGAATAAAGATGATGTCCATAAAGGTTCAATGCGCAAGGAAAAACCTCCATCATCCATATCGAAGTATGTAGACAGAACTGATAAATATGAAGATAAAATAAATAGATCTGACGGTAAATTGTTTGCACCTTCAGAGGTAAGTGAATCTGGATCTAAATCTAAGCGACCATTAAAAAAAATACTGAAATGCAATTATCAAATTATACAAAGGGATATAGGAAAGAAGCAACATGTAGGATAATTAATAGTTAATAGTAACTTATTATCTTCACCGATGTATCATATCTTCGACCATGTCTCTACTGTTATTTCACCTTATCAACATGCCTAAGATCCATGCCAGACAAATCTTTGATGCATTCCATTAGGTTACCGGTAGTACCTCTTTTCTTTTTGTGACCTATCATTTGCCAATCCTTGGGTCATTGGTGTATAATATCATAATGGTAGAGGCCTAATTGATGTTATTTACATGTTAAAAGACACATTGAGTCCATCAAAATGTCCCGTTTTTCAGATCATCCGCCTCCTATGATAAAACAAAATTAAAAATAATAAAACTCTAGACGCTCATACAGAGCATCTTGGACTATACAGTCGAAAAATGGAGATCCCAGTTAAAAAGTTGTTTTTGTTTCTCTTTACATTTTTTACTCTTTTATTTATTTATTTATTTCTTTTTTTTTGGTTGATGACGGGGGATCCGCGCCTGATTAATTTCAAACAGATATACTTGGTAATAATGTGAATTTTTACTTAATTAACCGTTGTTGTATTAAAAAAAAAACTTTAATCTTAAATATCCAGGACCATCCGTTTCTAGACAGTAAAATGTAATATTTTCTCAAGCCCAAAAAAAAGGGCACCTCAAAATTTTAGGGGGGGGGGGTCCGGACGTCGCCGACCCCCCCTCTGGATCCGCCCCAGTACCTATTTTCTGACAAGATACCTTGATGTAAAAATATCAAATGCAATTAAATTACTATGTAAATGCTGATATGGGTAGTCTGGAAGGAATCAAAATTGATTATAAAGGGCGTCAGTCGCATTATAATTACTGCTCCCCCACCTGAAGTAAGCCGAGGTTATGGGTGTATCAATGTCTGTATTATGTATGTCTGCCTCAACATTATACTCGTTGCATCCTCTTGTCCTCTTTATGTCTTGTATTGATCAAAATTCAAGAACATTGAAACTTAAACTAATTTTAACAAATTATTTGACAGACTGGGCTTTCGAAAACATATTGAACCATTTGATTGAAATGTTCAATGTTAAGAAAAACCGTGGCGAACTGGATTTTCAAATATAAAGCATGTTAAAATAGACAGTAAACACGAGGAATGGTCTGCAGTTAATATCATCGCTATCGAGTTCAGACAATGGTCGTCTAAACTTCATCCAGAAAAAGCAATTATGATTAGCAAACTACTGTACCAATATAACTTTGTTTTATACGAGCGTGCTGTTGACCAAAACATTTATATGCCTGTTTAACCTTTAATTTAAAACAAAAGGTGTGGAATCTAAATGATCATCTTATTTATTTTCCATCATAATATAACATTTTAAACAGAAGGCATAAGCCAAGACAAATACAGTATTTCAACAATGCACACCTAAAATACAAATAAAGTATTAATATATTCATAATAATTCTTACTTATAACACCATCTAGATACTATTATCGAATTACCAATATTTCACTGTCTGTATACGATAGACGATTGTGATGGAGAGTGTGAATTTGATAAAATTAGCACATTTAATGTCAGTAATTCATTTTGTAAAAAAATCTTCTGTCATGATATTTCGACGAGAAGTAAGTTGCCATTTGTAAACAGTTTTTTTTATTTCGTGCCACATCCAACAGCAAGTTTGCTCGTTTACTTAAAAGATGAGGCTGCCATTGTTTCTAAGCCAAGTATCATATGAAGCAGATGTAGGGGGCGTTGTTATGTCGTGGGAAAGAAACCTGATGTGCAGGCAGGTTCCAAACCGGGGAAATCAGGATTGGAAGGCACGAATTTTAACCACCAAGCTACAGCGCCATTCAGACCTGGATATAACGTCACTCAGTCTTCTACTATTTTTTTGAAGACGATATTTCAGTAAAACTATTAATATCGGTAATTTAGGAACGCGGACTTTATTTTAAAATGTATATACTATTTTTACAGTTTTAGTTCACCGTAATGATTGAACGGATAGGATGCAACAAGAGGGTTTGCTCATGTAGGCCTACTTAAACGAAAAGAATCATTCTAGGAAAAGCTAAATATTAGGAAAAACAATTGGACCAGATAGTAAAGAAAGCTATGTATTCCAGCAGGAATTTTGTACCAAAATTAAAATTTTTATGCTATTTCTGTGCTTTTGGGGATGCTGGATGCAAAATACTTAGGTACCATTTTTTCGACTATACCTTTGGCCGCCACCTGGATTTTCAAGATGGCTACCTTTGACTTACAAATAACACAGAACATAGTCATCATTGGTATCAATGAAAAGGGAATTGTACACTGATCAAAAAGTTCCATTACACCTATACCAATAAATCAAAAATTACGGAGATATTCAACATTTCAATAGTCAAAGGTCAAACATTAAATTTTGACAAAATTACCATTATGTTGAGCATCATTTTAAAGATCTTGTCATTCTGAGCAATTTTCAACGGTACATGTTTAAAGTGCACATTTATCAATATATTTTCAAATAAAGTACATGTCAAATACATCATAAGGTAAACACTGTATTAATGATATACACCCCAATTTTGACATTAAAATTTGAAATATCACGAAAACAGTACAGGTAAAGCTAGAATGCATTGTAAAACTGTGTTCGGCATTAATAGTGCTTTCATATTACCCCAAACATGATGGTATTTTTTCAAACTTTAATTTTTTACCTTTAACAATTTTTTTTGGTTACATGACTATTTACATTATGAAATATCTCTGTAACTATTGGTTTATCGGTGCAATGGAACTTTTTGTTCAGTGTACAAATTTCTTACCAATGATACCACTGATGACCATGTTCCGTTTGGGTTTTCAGACAAAGGTAGCCATCTTGAATTTCAAAATGGCGGCCGAAGGAGTAGTCGAAAAAATGGTACCCAACTTGTTTATATTCAGCATTCCCAAATTGACAGAAATAGCACAAAACAAAATTGGCATAAAAACCCTGCTAAAACCTCAATTCTGACAAAGCTTTCCGTACTAAGAGGACAAAACTTATTTATGGTCTAATATGCTATAACATAATAAACAATAGTTGGGTTTACCTTCCTGGTCTGACTTCCACAAATTAAGATGAGGGGCAAGGTGTCAACAATTAATTAATCCTAGTTAAACAGAATTTCTCGTATAAGGTCTTTAGTAAAGCTCTAAGGAAAAAGTAACGATAGTTTGCTAAATGCATAGGCCTATAATATGAGCAATGTCTTTAGCAAAGTACCGGTACCTTTTCCTCAGAGCTTAATTAAAGACGAATCTAATTATTTATCCACAATGTTCGGTTCAACCAGCATAAATTAATAGTGCTATTCATAAACTTAACAAAAAAAATAAGCGAAACGAATTGCCAACATACAATGTCGTTACTACATACTTAGTCTTGGTTCAAGACGGTGATTCGGTTTAATTCGTGAAAAGACAATCAAAAGGCACCCATTGAGTTTCATAGCATGTGGATTGACATACTTTCTGATGTTTATTAACGACAAACCTCACGCCACTAAAACTTCATCATCCAACTGTTGGCGCATTTCATTAAACACTTAAACTATAATACAGACTTGAGGAAAGTCTACTACTTACTACGAAGTCTTGACTTTTATTAATATTTTTCAACAAACTCAAATTAATATCTACAGGTTCACTATCAATCTTTTCAAATTACTTCTTTCGTTAACGCGAATTTCGTCAGTGATACTATGAAGAGGAACGAAATGTTATGCGCGCGTACAAAAAGGAGCGTAATGAAATGCAAAGCGCGCTTACAGTGATTAACAAGTCTTTAGGTTACGTCTCTACGCCTATCGGAACGCGACGTAACACTTGGCGTCTTCTCTTGGCAGTCACTGACAATTTTTACAAAGTTGTTGTTGATCAACATACTGGAAGAAAAAAAATCATGCTGAAATTGAGAATATCAGTAAGAAACCACTTTTTAAAATTAAACCAAGAAATGAACCCACGAAAAGCTTTTAAGTAATTGAGTCTTAACCATTATCGTCTATTGAATGGTGTTTTAGTCTAAAATTCCGAAAATGTGTATAAAAACGGCTATTTGATGAAACATGAGCGTCACTTCATGTTTCCATTGTACTTTTAATTCACAAAGTAGCATTTTGTCAATTACATTAAATGCAAAATGATCAAATGAGTAGACATTTACATTGACAGTCGTTGCGTTTAAGGCTGATCTGTGCGTAAACAAGATTCTATAATTGTTTCCAACACCTTGTTTATAATTTAATTCAATTTTGATCGTCACAGCTATGAAATCTTCCGCATCATTAGAACAATAAAATTGGCAGGCATAATAATGCAATGTTTACGCTATTCACATCTTTGTTTGAATTCAGACTACAAGTATTCAGTTGGCATTAAACAATACATTATAATAAAATGCGACCTTTCCAACTAATGGAACGACAAACAGACAGACCGACAGACTGACAATCAAACAAATAGAAAGCCGGCGGACATGATTAAAAATCTGTTTGCTAACTTTTAACTAATTTACTATTAGAACTTGGATGAATAAAATAGGGGAATGAAATCCGGACGCAAAAGAAAGGCGACTGACAGACCGACTAACAAACCAATGGGATAACCCAAATGCATTACTAAGAAACTGCCGAATCAAACCAATTGGATTATTAGAAAAACAAATGGACGAAATAGCATAGCAAAATGGAAATTTAACGAAAAGGGTACCGGAAGACTTACCGACAAATCAATACGATGACAGAACTACATATACTAAGAAACTGTCTGCAAAGTTTTAAACCAACTGAACTATTATAACTTGCTTAGCAAGAAATATGAAATACCATTAAACGCAATGGAAACCGAATACCGATCAGTTAACCAAGGTGATGACCGAAATGCACTGTTAAGAATTTACCCGATAAATGTTAATTATTGAAATAGTACAATTTGGAGAAATCGCATACGTAATGAATTCCGACTGACCAACCAACCAGCAAACACACCAACCAACCAACCAACCAGCACACCAACCAACCAACCTACAAACCAGCCAACCAACACCAACCAACACCAACCAACCGACCAACCAACCAACCAACCAACCACCCAATCAACCAGCCAACCAACCACCCAATCAACCAACCAACCAACCAACCGACCAAAAGGTACAAGTATAGATATGCTTTGATGTAGCTATATAATGTTAACACTGACATCTCTTTGATGAACTTTACAATCATTCCTTCTTGTACATTGTACTTCGTAATTATATCTTTTAAGAGTTTTTTTTGTGAAAACTGAAATATTTACGATCAAGTGTATAAACACAATTTGGAATCGTCGCGCCAAGGTCATAAGTTTGTACATTGTGATATGTATGATTAGAATTTTTAGCGCCTTCAATAATTATATGTTACCGTGTATAAACAGGCCTACGGGCTGGACTACTACTAAGAACAAGTGAATTTCAGATCCAGCTAGAAGTGCCAGACCCACCCGCCTGACTAAGTAATTAGGGAGGTTTTACAGTAGTGAGGTTTCGCAAACTTACGAAATACGAAAACGAAAACGGATACGTCACACTCCATTAAAAAAAAAATCTGAATTGTGTTAAAAAAATATATAAAATGTTTTACCTATGAACTGTTTATGATCGTCGTAAAATACTGACTAACTGTGACAGATATTTAAGGTGTTCTATTCAAATGTTACAAGAATGTATGACGTATCCGTTTTCGTATTCGTATTTCGTAAATCTGCGAAACCTCACTAATACCTTAAATATCTGTCACAGTTAGTCAGTATTTTACGACGATCATCAACAATTCATAAGTAGAAAATGTAATATATTTTTTAACACATTTAGCAACTTTCAAAAATTAGAGTGTGATGTATCCGTTTTCGTATTCGTATTTCGTAAGTTTGCGAAACCTCACTAATATTACAAAATACAATAACGAAAACGGATACGTCACACTTCCATTTCTTAAAGTTGCTTAAATATGTTAAAAAATATGTCAACTTTTCTACCTACGGAATTGTTAATGATCAGGCGTCCACCTATTATCGTCAAAACGTAGTTGCGCCCCCGGGTCAAAAATTAACCATAAAAACCCAAAATGGCCTAAAAATAGGGATACTAGAGCAAAAAATTGGGGAAATGACCCCTTTTTTTTTTTTTTTGCTCTTCAGGATTAAATTGGCAACCACGCCCACCCGGAGTGGAGAAGTGCGCCCCTCATTTCGGTGGATCCTGGATCCGCCCTTGATGGTCATCGTAAAATACTGGCCAACTGTGACAGATATTACAAGGTGTTCAATTTAAGCGTTACAAGAATTTATGACGCATCAGTTTCCGTTTTTGTATTTCGTGAAGTTACGAAACTCTTTTTTGACAAAACAAAAAATTGACTAGGCTTGATTGTCTTAAAACAACAGTACTTGTATAATATCTGTAGTTTTGACGGAAACTGTACCCCTGATTGATTTACTAAGTTACACGTATGACGCTATGGCGACTAAGCTACCGGTTAATAGTGAATGCCACTCGATAGTTTTAAAAAGAATGTTTTTTTTTGTTCAAGAATAGAATCTGTAATTACATTTAAAGTTGCAAGGCAGACGTTCTACCGACGGAGATATCTGTCCATAAGAGAACTATGTTAATGTTGAGATTCCAAACGAGTTGCAAAGTAAATACATTCAACAGAATAGTCGAAAGTTCAAAAATATTTATTGTATAGTAGTAAGAAAGGATCTCAAGCCATTGCTTCAATGGTTACCTCTTTGAATACAATTCTACAGGCTGACAGTAATCAACAGAACAAAGTTTTATACGAAAATAGCGATTTCGACTTCAACAAATTTCCATGTAACTAAATTTAAGAATGATGGCGCTATACAGGGTCCGTTTAATGAAGCAATGCAATATTTCTTCGTAACGGAGGGGATTTATACAATTTAGAAGGATAGTTATGCCTATTGGTTAATTAGTAAAGTTGGATAAAGTTGGATGTGGCTTTAAACAATTTAGAACGATGACAGTGTCATAGATAAGTAGTTTTAAACAAGTTAGAAGGATGGTAGTGTCATAGAGAAGCTGTTTTAAACAATTTAGAAGTATGGCAATGTGATAGAGAAGTGGTTTTAAACAATCTAGTGTCGTAGAGAAGTGTTTTTAAACAAGTTAGAAGAATGGTAATGCGATAGAGAAGTGGTTTAATACAAAGGATGGTAGTGTCGTAGAGAAGTGGTTTTAAACAATTTAGAAGCAAAGTAGTTCCATAGAGAGGTGGTTTAAAACAAGTTAGAAAGATGCTAGTGCCATAGAGAAGTGATTTTAAACAATTTAGAGGGATGATATTGTCATAGAGAAGTAGTTTTAAACAATTCAGATGGATAGTAATGCGATAGAGAAGTGGTTTTCAACAATTTAGAAAGATGGTGGTGACTTAGAGAAGTGGTTTTAAACAATTTAGAAGGATGGTAGTGTCATAGAGAAGTAGTTTAAAACAATTTAGAGGGATCGTAATGCGATAAAGAAGTGGTTTTAAAAAATTTAGAAATATGGGGGTGTCGTAGAGAAGTGGTTTTAAACAATTTAGAAGAATGGTTATGCGATAGAGAAGTGGTTTTATACAATTTAGAGGGATGGTAGTGTCGTAGAGAAGTGGTTTTAAACAATTTAGAAGGAAGGTAGTTCCATAGAGAAGTGGTTTTAAACAATTTAGAAGGATGGTAATGCGATAGAGAAGTGGTTATAGTTTAAAAGGATGGTAGTGCCATGGAGAAGTGGTTTTAAACAATTTAGAAAAATCGTGTGTCGTAGAGAAGTGGTTTTAAACTGTTTAGAAGGATTGTAGTGCCGTAGAGAAGTGTTTTTAAACAATTTAGAAGGATGGTAGTGCCATAGAAAAGTGGTTATAAACAGCTTAGAAGGGTGGTAGTGTCGTAGAGAAGTGGTTTTAAACAATTTAGAAGGATGGTAGTGTCTTAGAGAAGTGGTTTTAAATAATTTAGAAGGATGGTAGTGCCATAGAGAAGTGTTTGAAACAATTTAGAAAGACGGTAGTGCCATAGAGAAGTGGTTTTAAACAATTTAGAAGGATGGTAGTGTCATAGAAAAGTGGTAATAAACAGTTTAGAAGGATGGTAGTGTCTTCGAGAAGTGATTTTAAACAATTTAGAAGGATGGTAGTGCCATTGAGAAGTGGTTTTAAACAATTTAGAAAGACGGTAGTGCCATAGAGAAGTGGTTTTAAACAATTTAGAAGTTTGATAGTGCCAGTTGATTAATTAATAAAGCAATGCACCGTACCTCATGGATGAGCGGGTATTTTACATCATAGAAAAAATACTAGAAAATATCATAGCGCCGAAACTGCTTTAATATCAATTTCCAATAGTGTTTTAAGATTTCTCGATGTTGGCAAAGGAGTCATTCTTGTTTTATTGGATTATTCATCAGCTTTTGGTACGGTTAACCATCAGATTTTGTTTAAGGTGTTGTTTGAAAGTTTCGGCATTTGTGATAAAGCACTTGACCTTCTAGTTAGCTATTTACAATATCGTGGTTACCCTGTTAAAATTGGTGATTGTCAATCTGATTCCAAGCTTATTATTAATTATTATTATTAATTATTATTATTAATTATTATTATTAATTATTATTATTAATTATTATTATTAATTCGTCGTCGTCATCATCATCATCATCATCATTATTATTATTATGATTATTATGATTATAATTATGATTGTTATTATTTAGAATCAGAGCCCATCGGGTTAAGAGTACTTGCTTTTAAATAGGTTATTATTAAGGAAATGTAGGCCTCTTTTAATTTGAACCAACGATTTTTCACTGTTTAATTAACCCTATAATGTATTAACTCAAATACGTTAACCGCAACCCATCTAAATAAATAGGTCTAGTTCATTCTCATCTTAGGCCTACCTGTATATAAATAACATATGTATGGCATATGGTAACAATAATGTATTTATTTAAATAATTGACTTATTTTTAAGAATCGGTTGTGCCTTACTATTTTAATACATTTCAATCATAGATTTAATAACTGATTTACTTTAGCTTTAACAAAATTTTAATAAATGAGATCATAACTATACTTTATGTTGAAAATGCAGTCAAACTGGGACAAGTAAAAGAAACTGGAGGTGACCATATAATGCAAAATTAAATATAGGCCTATATTTTAAAACGTAAACAATTCTTCTTCTGATGGATCCGTCTCTGCCTTTTAGGCATCATCAGTGCAGCTTAGGGTAACCGAGTTAAATAGTGAGACCAGCTCAGTCAGGGCCTGAACTAACCCCACGTTCAAACGCAACACCAGTGTCGGATCCGTGTGGGGGGGGGGGCTGTGCTCAAGGGTAGAAAATAATTTTAGTATATATGTAAAGATGGGGGCTCAGAGCACTCTCTTCAGAGGTAAAGAAGTATGTCTGTTAAATCGCCTTGGTCAGAGGAAAAAAATCAACCGCTTCACAAAAAAAAGAAAACACTGTAAAAAATGAGAAATAAGGTTTGAGCACTCCCTTCCGCAAATCCTGGATACGCCCCTCACCATCATCATATATATCAATGTACCGGTAGTGTTGTCAAATAGTACAATTGCTGTAAAGAGTATTTACGATAGGGAAGGCAAGTGTTACCCGTTGCGGGCCTGACATCGGTCGGACCCTCGTCGCACGCACTCATCGTGTAGGACTAACGTAATTTTATATTTTATTGCAAATATCCATATGGGTTATATATATTATATATTAATGTGGAAATGAAGAATATGTCCGTGTAATGAATTTTGGAACAGTCAGCTGGTTAGATTGTCAAATTGAAGTTTTCACAAGGTTCAACCGTGTTTACACGTCAGTTGACCCTGACAACGTTATGCGCCAGCGCCAAAAATTCAAACAATTAATATGCAGGGCGGATTCAGAGAGAGCCGGACCGGCTCCGCCCAAACCCACCCCCCCCCCTCCCCTCTTCAGAATTTATAATATACCAATATCATTAACACTGTCTACAAAACGACAAATTGAGCAATCATAAGACACGAATTGATCTCTTAACATGCCATGAGGAACTTTCCGGACATCTAAAGACAAAAAATTCCCAATGGAGCATGCCTCCGGACCCCCTGAAATTACACATTTAGCAAACATAGCTTACTATACGACTTTCGCCATGTAACAAATTTTACAATGACCTCTTTAGTCTAGGCAATCTAGCATTCAAAGTGAAACAAATTGCAAACAAAGGTTTTTTTGTTTTAATTAAATATATATGACGACGCGATGAAATTCCACAAATCACACCTCCGTCACACCTCGGGAACATATGCAAATTAGTTAAAATATGCAAATTAGGTGTCAAAATATAGGGTACCCATATCTCGACAACCGCTGGGTGTAGAG
>JAOTQE010013290.1:0-10947 GCA_025631205.1 Nesometra sesokonis | reverse complement strand
ATATATTTCTTCGAAACTAGCAAGTTATTTCCAAAATCTATTTTTTGTCATTTTTCAAGTGACAATACATCTTTAACGATGGTCTAACTTAGTGTGGCCCATGTTTTGTTTCAAATTGGTGTTCCCAGTAGTCGAAAAACCCCTTATTTTTAAAACCTTGCAAGATCAATGTGGCGCTGTTGCCGAACGAGGGCTGTTATCAAAAATGTGTGTGTAATTTTATAGAGAATGTATTCTAGATCATTTGTGAGAATTTTCATCATCATTGGTCCATAACCCTAGGAGCAGTAGCATTTGCTGTGGTGTTCTTTGGCTTTCAAATAGGGGTACTAGAGCACCATATTGGGGAAATGACTTTTTTTTTTGCTGTTCAGGATTGATTTGGTAACCACGCCCACGCGGAGTGAAAAAGTGCGCCCCCGCTTTCGATGGATCCTGGATCAGCCCCTGGCTTTTCTGACTAATGGTCATTTTGAATTATAATAATAATATGTGACATTATATAGCACTTATTGCCAAGGCCTCTAAGCGTTTCACAATTATTACTCCAGTCATTGGAACAAACACCTATGGAATACAATCCATTCCATAATGTTGCAGCATTAATCAGCGCATATGGCATTTGTACCTCCCAGGTACCCACTTATACTCCTGGGTGGAGAGAGGCAATGTGAATAAAGTGTCTTGCCTAGGAATACAAACAGCCGACCAGAGTGAGCCTCGAACCACCGACCTCATGATTGGAAGTCCAAAACGAAACTGCTATGCCAACTGCTTCCACACTACTGTACATTCTCTCTACTGTATTTAAAAATGACATACCCGATTTTCGATGGCACTTGTTATCACGCAGCGCCCCCATAAACATGTAAATCTTACTCTTACTGTACTAGCTTTTCTATCTAAAATCCATTAGTTCAAATGGTTATTTCAGAGAATATTTAAGATTCTAGTTGTTAGTTTCAAGTATACAGTAATCTTATAAATTGGGTTAATAGGAGAATTTAACTGGCATGAGAGAAACACGTCTCTACTAAAAATTGTCTAGACCGTGACTATAAAACTTGGGCATGTCTAAAACAGTTCACGTATATATCAGAAGTGATTTACATTATGTAATTTTGATGAGAGAAGATAGTGGCAAGAATTTGAACTTGCAAGCATTTAACTGTGAGACTGCCAATCATGTGACAATCAATTTATCATTTTATGACATTTCAAATGCAGTGTTTGGTGAATAGTGACAAGTTGATAACATTATCGTAAACAAGATACTCTCGTACAATGGGATTATTGCTTTAATCCTGGTATGTGACTTGAACTGAAACCATAATCTACATTGAGCCACTAAAGGTATATGCCACTTGCCACAAATATTTGTCATGTATCATTCATGTGAGCTTTTGATTAATGACATTGTTTATTACACTAAAAAACATAAAATGTTTTCATCTGTGGCATTTTATAATTCTTTTATTTTAAACATTATATTTGGTGGAAAGTGATAAATTGATAACATTATAAGATAATAATCTGATAAAGATGTATTTTGTCACTTGAAAATTGACAATGTTGGATTTTTAAAATAACTTGTGTATTTAAAAAAATGTTATATAACCACTAATTTTTTACAGCGAGGATGTTAAAAATTAGCCAACAACCACTCTAAAATCTGAAAACCTAATTTTGATAATTTTTCTGTTTAAAAAACTGTTTAAACATTTTTTAAATATAAAAATGTCTTTTCTCAAACTTTAACACTTTGATGCTACTTTAATGACAAGTTGATTTAAAAATTAATGACTTTTGGTTAGTTTCGGATGACATTGTGTTTTTAAAGGTTTACTTTTTTATTCTTAATATTTCATTTCCATGAAGGCATCTCAAAACCTCCAGAACAACATAACAGTGGTCCAGTGGGAATTCTCATTATAATATTGAATGTTGAACAACCTGATCTACAATGTTTTTTTGATGATATGTACTTTTTTAGTGATTATCTCTAAAATAAGATGTTGAACTATACTGAAATATATCTCTTGTCAAATTGATAGATTATAGATATAAAGTATCCATTGATACTAATAAGAAACGGATTTATTTAATATCCTGACAAAGAGATATTTTGCTTGCATTAAATTTTAGTCGGATTACATCGTACGATAGAAATAATATTCATAAATTACAGATATTATTTCAATTTAAGATGAGGGATTGATTTGTTAAGGAATATGCCTTGGAGACAGAAATCTAAGGTTTTCAAAGGTTGCAGCTAATACCTGATTCACGATATCCAAGTTCATACACTGATACCAAGTTTTCTGTTGTTTACCTTTCAAATTCAATTCCCATCACATGAATAAGCAAGCAAATGTGAGCTGTTTGGCAAGCCATGTTTTACACCAGGTCATTTTGATATACTTACAAAAATCTGTAATTTTATAAAAAAGAGATTTTTGTTGTTTTGGGAAGTTTATTACTTAAATTTCATAAATGGAAAAACAGGCAGGAAAACAACAGTTGTTGATCATAAAGTCGATTTCCTTCAAAGTGTGTTTTCAGATGTGCACATTTAAAAATTATTTTCTCTGGTCATTTCATTTTATTTCATTTATTTTGTGAGAAAAATCACAAACAGAATACAAATATACAAAAGTAAAACAAAAAACAAACCCTTGACGGTGACAGAATAAAATAAAAGTAAACTTAATTACTGTAAAAATTCTCTCCGCCGACAAGGGTGACAGAAAAACACTTAACCATACATATACATATAAACAGTTTAAAAAGATAGTTACACCAATAGTGTAGCACCTAGGTATATTTCTACTTTGCTTAAACCCTTTGCACCATCACAAAATCTGCGTTCATATGATAAACATGAAGAACAGTGACCACGAAATCAATGGGGTTCAAGAGCTTCCTCCACCGTTGCTCCTAAAATCTGAAATGGCCTACCAGAGCACTTAAGGTCTACAGAAACACTGGCAGATTTAAATCACTGTTCAAAATGTATCTGTTTTCTTCTATTTAAACTACTCTCTTCTGTTTTTTTACCCATCTCTGACTTGGGAGGAGCACCATGAGCACATATTGCAGATATGGAGCTATATAAATCTACTTTATTTTTATTATTTTCCCAATAAAATTCACCGAGCTATTTTAACCTGCCTGGAAAGTCCAATGTAAATAGTGTGATTCGGGAAGCTTCACGAGTCACCATAGTTAGCAACAGCCAGATTTAACCTTTGAATGTTACCATTGGTCTTGGTAAATTTTAAAATCTGGTGCCATTGCATCTTTAATCACAAAAGAGTCTCATAGTTGGAAAACAAAAAAAAATGTTGTAATTGCTACAATATATTCTTGTAGACAACAATAGAGATTTAAGTATCTGTTTTTTCAATAGTTATTTGTTCTTTTTCAGAGAGTTGGTCACTTTGATCCAATTACAAGAGAGCCACTGACACAAGATATGCTAGTACCAAACCTTGCCATTAAAGAAGTTATTGATGGGTTTGTTGCAAAGAACCAGTGGGTTGAAGAATACTGAGCAGGTTTAATGAAACAGGGTTAAGAATAGAACAGTGGAACATGTGAACCACAGAACAGGCCCCAAATTTAAGAAATTTGCACAAAGGAGTACCTTATCTTTTAAATATCCTTATTCTAAATTCACATCTACAAAGATCGTAATGGTTGAGGTTTGAGTGAAAGCATCTTAAAAAATCTTGGGGTAGCTTTCTCTTCTGTCAAATCCATGTTAAAATTCATCTTAATATTGCCCAGCCATAGCTGAATATACATCTTTGCCTTTTCTGTTTTATTGGGCAAGACATGAAGGTGCATGCTTCATCTAATAATTGATGCTACAGAAGGTTCTGGATTGTTTGTGGTCAGTTCCAGTCACTATTTGTAGTGTTGGTTGAATCTCCTACGTTTGCAATGTGACATTGGGGTAAAGCCAACTCCAGTATCTCTGACATTTTTACAGTCCTTTCATTTGTTTCCTGTCAAAATTACTTGAGATATATTTCATCAAGGTACTTGTTTTTACTTTTAATGTCATTCAAGTTAAAGAAGAAATCTTAAAACTATTCACTGATTCTAATGTCGAGTTTCTTGCATAGATTCCATGCATGGTAATGCATTAAATCTGTGTAGCAATATATTCATTAAACAGTTTGTTATATTTTGATCTTGTAAACCAGGTATTAGTGGTAGTCCCCAACACAAATGGTTTTGATTGTAATGTCCTTTTTAAGTTAAAAATTACATGTTGTGTAATTATTAACCCACTTGTTTTCCTTGATTTTTACAAAATTCTAAATATTAACCTAGTCCTGACAATAGGGCACACATGGTCTCTTGATAAAAATTGTTCTAATATCTGAGTAATCTGAGTGCAGTGGAAGATGTGGATGTAGGGTTTGCAGTGGTCTTTTATTATGTCAAACTATAACCAATTTATAAATGGGGGAGGAATGTGGCCAGAAGGGTAAGCTGGCATAGACTAGTCGCCCCATGCACACAATGTGAGTACGAGCAGATTCAAGCCTGGTTTTGGATCTGGCAAATTGAAAATGTTCCAACCAGGCTGAGTTTGAATATAAACCTTGCCTTGTCAGGTTAAAATTATTTTCTTATAGCAAACACTGCCAATATATCTTTAAAACATCTTGATTTATTATACCAAGGCAAATTGTTTTGGTGATTTTTCCTGTAAAACCTGATGGTGCATGTTTTATCAATATTTTGATTTGATGATTTTTATTTTATTTTTATTAAAATACATTTGTTGTTGATTATTCACAACCAATGTGTAACTTTTTTATGAGGGCAGGGGAGCAACAGGTTTACAATATCTATGTAAACACAGATTAAAAAAAGATTTTGGAAAGGAATTATGGCCATGGAATTAAATAATACTTCAACATTTTAACTTCCTTTATTTATCCAAATATTTACTCAGCTGTATGTTATCAAGCATACGGTAACAAAAGAAAGATGGTGATAGAAAAAAAATATAAAAAAGAATATATGTATAAAAGCAAAATACTATGGAAAGATTGGATGTTAAAAAAGAAGGAAAGATATTAAAGAGAGGAAATGGCACACAAACATAAAGTTGATACTATAAAGACTTCTGTGTTCCATATTGTACACTGTGGATTTATACCAGTATACAGTTTTGTTCCAAAAGATGTCTTTCGATGGTTAAACAAAAGTTGTTTGATATGCACTGTGTATTATTAAAACTATTTTAATTATTTAATAAGGTTATAAACAAATATCTGCTTTATTTTGTTTATGAATCAGATCGGAGAAAGATCATGATAAACTGGTAGCTTCCAATTATTGACCAGTTTGATCAATATCTATAAGAAACTCTGCCCATTCTGTTGTATCATTAGTTTATTTATTTACGTTTTAAATATTATGTATGATTACTCTGGAAATAGGTTCTTGGTTCATATCAGACTATGACAAGATCTAACATCTGGATAAGTAGTCTCATAAAGCCATAATTGTGGCAGAGCTCATCCAAAGGTAGAATAAGTTGTAAATCTAGTTTTCCACATTTGGTAGAAACACATTAGGTAGAATATGCGGCAGAGCTCAACCAAAGAAGGCATAAGTCGCAAAGCTAGTTTTCCACAATAGGCAAAAACACTAGATAGGATGTTTGACGGAGCCAAGTCAAAGGAGACATAAGTTGCAAAGGTATGCTAGTTTTCCACAATAGGCAGAGATTTGTTGAAAATGCCATTTTTAAAAATAAATTCTATTTTATTTAAAAAACTTAAGTTTAAACATCCAACTTTTATGCTACATAAACAATTTTCAGATATATGATCAAAATGTGTTTAAAAGAAATTTAATTTACAATTATGCTTCTTAGTCAGTTTACACTGATATGCAATTTTAAAATGGACTTTTCTTAAAACTTGCATTATAATTTTTCGATCTTTGATTGTTCATCACAAGGAACATCGTATGAAACTAATTTTGTTTGGCTGCTTATTTACATAATCTGTAAATAACTCGATTCTAGATATTTAGAATTGGAATTTAACATGCATTGGTAATCACTAGTATGGTAAAACAAAATGTATATCTTCAAATTTATTAGTTGATTCACCGTTTTTACCACTCATTGTGTAATTTTTATGGCTACAACTGTTCATTAGTTACAGTAAGTGGATGTAGTTCTTAGTCACGAAAAATAGTTATAGCCACTTATGGATCTCGTACTATTGAGCGTTTATATTATTGATTGTGTGTAGATGGGACAGTTATCCGAATGTCTGATTTGGCTATAGTTTGAAGTGAACCCAACTTTAGAATATGAAGATCAGCCACCAATGATGTAATCAATTTTTGGTTTCGTATCCTTTAGTTTCCTTCCAGATGTTTAAATATTTATGTACATTCAATTGTTTGATACATGATAAATCGCATAACTATTTTAAATGATTGTGTTTTTATTTTTTCTAATTTTGTTTCCATCCTTGTGGGTTCTTTCAAAATCACTGTGTCAACATTTTACAAGTACAAATATTATTTTTACTATGATTTCTGTTTTCTTCGAAATATGCAATTGATCATGAAGATAAATTTAAATGCTGCTTATTAAAGACAACATTAACCACATTTTAAAAATGGTTTATATTAATTTTAAAATCTCTTTCCATTGTTACAATTCAGTTAACACATGTTCTTTCTGATCAAATACATGACAAGTTTTTAATTTTACAATAAAAAAATCTATGACATTAAATAAAAAGGTCCATTAATCAGTCTCTTCAGACGTAAGAAGTGACCGTTATCATGTACACTTCGCACACGATACGCGCGTGTAGTTACTAATAGATTGCAACAGTATGAGAGTTGCACGCGCACCTTGTAGTGGAGTATGACGTATTAACATCAGTAGCTTGACCGTTTGCATTTTTAAATTTTCACCTATTATTGTATATGGCAATAAAGAATGGTGTTTACATTTATGATTAAAACAATGATTCGTTTTATATAGAGGTAGAATTATAATACGTAATTATATTATCCATATAAATCCACTTACAAAATTGCCTTAAATTCCAAATTCTTCGTCATACAGTTTTTAATGTACTTTTGTTTGTTTATCAGTAAAATTATTTTCAAGTAGGCCTCTATTTATTAAAAGCTGTTTTTGAAAATAATTAAAAAAAACAAACAGGAAAGTCCACAGTGTTTCTACAAGGATGTGTTTTTTTCAAAGCTGTGTTGTTTCTTTTCAAAATTGTTTTAAGCACATCTAATTTAAAAGCAATCCAATGCTTATATTATGATATATTCTATCAGAATATATCAAATCACAATTTCCAATTTTGTACATTAAGAAGACTTCTTAAAAACACCGGAAATTTAACAGTTATTAATCATATCTGATTTTCTGCCATTTATTTTTTCAAACATGCATTGTTCTTTTTCAGAATTGTTTTTCTTCAGTTATACATAACAAACCTAATTAAAAAGCAATTTTAGCTCATAACATCGTCTATCCCAACGTACCGATGACTCTATTTTCGCTTTGTACAACAAGACTCTTCGGTTACGACACTTTGCATACTGTCTATACACTTGTGAAAATGTTAGTAATTTTTAAAGAACCCAAAGGATTTCATAACATAAATGAGATTTTAAAACGTGTTTGTAATAAAAATACTGTTCTGTCACGTCGAATGATTGCATTGATATGAATCAATTATAGTCTGTTACGCTATATTGTGCCAAATTAGGCTTTTTTGAGGGAAATTGAAGGACAGAAGACATTCGGAAACCAACAGATACTCAAGTAGGCTTTAATATACTTTGAAAGTGTTGGTGCATGAATGAACAAACCATGTTCACACATTATATTCAGAGCACAGGTGGAATATGATACCATGAATATGAATCAAAACACATATCACTACACATGAACTATACCTAGATATATTCCCAGGTTCCTAAAATCTGTATGCTCCATCAAAAAATTTACCTTACCTGGTAAACATCTTGAAGAAAAGCTAAGGCGGACCAGGCGGAGTTTAAGACCTCTGTCCACCTATCCTAAGTATGGATTGGTCTGCCAAAATAGAGAGCAACACTGCTTACGTCACAAAAAATGAAAAACGTTTGCTCCCTTCGTTTTCAAAATGGCAGTTATTTTGTGCCTGAATGATTTTGTAATCGTATGTCATAGAATAGGTATTTTACAACGAGACATTTTGAACGCAATAACTTGTCATCAAAATGTACCAATAATATGGAAGCCTACAAAATATTAGTTATATCTATGTAACTATTAAGGTAACTTTAAATCTAAAATATCACGATACAACACAATAAGTTGGAGATAAAAAAAAATCAGCAACACTTAGTTGCATAGGCTAGCGACAGTCGGTTTACCACTTTTTTGTTTGTACTTCTACAAAGTGCGCCACCTATTGATGTGAAGTATCTGGAGAGTTCTATAATTTACAGAAACATTGACAGCGATTACCACGGCTCCAGACCCATTTTGTTTCACATTAATCCAGTGTTTCTTCTTTCGATTTTTTCTTAACCGTTTTTCCACGACTTGAGGGAATGAACAAGGTGGATTGCAATCCCTAGGTGGTAGTGGTTCTCACTACAGTTTGAACTAACCGATCAAGTGATCCACTTGTATACCAGTACCAAAACTCGATACGGATTCAAACCATCTAGTGTGAACCAGTCTGATTTTACAGCAGGTATGAACTCAGCAGATGCGGTTACTGTATGAATGATGACGATTGAGTGTAAATCGACGAAAGTTTGATGTGCACAATTTAGTTTAATACCAGGGAACAGTTTGTTTTCTGTTTAATACAAAGAGTTTTCGGTATGTGTAGTGAGGCCTGGTATTTTTGTCAACCGGCATGTACGCTATCAAGGTCTATACCGTTATGTGATAGAATCTCTCCGGTGTTTATGGTATGTGTAATGAAATTATAGTGTATACGAAGTATTTTTTTCTTCCCAAGTCATGGTTAAAAAGTTTAACCCATCGCTATAGACAGTGGTGACGGATTGACAATTGCATGTCTTCGTCTATTTGCATATATGACGTGCCCCTACGATTTGACCTGGTTTTCGTCGTTATCGTTGTCCTATACGACCCTGTTTTTAGGCGACCGCCACCAACAGGTGAACGGATTGCTTAACCGTCACTCTGAGGAAGGACACCGTTGAATCGAGGTGTCCAAAACTGTCAGTTAACCCAGTAAATGTGATTGGTTTGTCAAAAATTTAAACTTAACACTAATAGTAATTCTACACTAATATTCTCCCTGCTTTGTCGTACGGTGCCAATATGATGTCAGGCATTTCATACCAAAAATGTATACTGGTCATTCCTCGCGTTTTACAGAATTTGTCGCCGCCACACCGCCAAATATATTTCTGAACACAAAGAGGTAACTTTAAGCGGTTTTGCTCTTTCATAACATTTTCTAGTAACCTGCATCGCGTGGGTGTCACTTAAATCTGTTAAATACGGGGATATTTAATTAATTAGAAACTAATAATTTATTATAATCACAGTTGACACAACAACATTGTTGCTGATATCGGCTACCGTTAAATGTCTAATCAACTTTTAAAACTTTATAAAGGTATAGTTTAAAGTGTATGGTTATGGAAGTAACATGATGAGTGAACAAGGCGAATAATTCGTCCAACTCCGCCACTAACGCCAACACCGACTGGTAAAGTAAATTAAGTCAATATGCAACATCTATGCACGAATAGCAGATTACGTGAATTTTGCTTTACCTTTGACCCTGCCCCTTCAAAATTTAATCAGGTTGAGATGTTTAGTCAAGTAACATTATAGGCAAGTTTCACGAGTATCTGATGGAAATTGTCGCCTTTGGGCTTTTTACGATCAGACAGACACACAGACACAAAAAACTGACACAAACAGGGACGAAGACCCGTTTACGGTTTTTACTGTAATCTACCGGCCGAGATTTTCATAAGCGAACCACCCCCTCCCCCTGCGGGGGAGGTGACCACGCGTAAAATCCCGATTGGGGTTTTAGCTGATTGTTATAAACGGAAATTCTCATAAGCGAACATCTCTCGCAAACAACCACTTTTTCAAACCAGATTGTTTCAGGTGTAATGCTATCGGTAAAAAAATCCATAATTGACCACCACCGTGGTGAAGATTTTTTTTTCCGAACCCGATAGAAGATTCAACTGTAAGACTAATTATCGGCCGAATGTAATTTTTTAGATTTGTAATTTTTTGGGTAGATCCTTGGAAAACATGTAAAGGAACCTAAAAATTCCGCTGATTTAAAAAAAACATAGATTCCAGTTTTTCTATTGACATTTAGGTCTTGTTTGAGGGCGTTTTTTTTAAATGCCCGCCTGTGGATTTGAACCCTTTATTTCGGTAACCACTGGTTGTAGAAACTGAATTTCAATCTTAAACTGTTTGAGCATTCCGATATCCATCATCATCCCCCTCCCTCTCACCCCAACAAAATCTACACACACAGATTTCCCTTATCCAGCTAGCAAGGAACTACTTGGTTTCAGTTTGTCTCTGGTTCCGAAAACCACTGGATGTTTTATTTCACATTCTTTCTGAGCTCTATTCTACTAACATACATATGGCAGAAAAGTAGTGTTTTTTTTAAAGATGGTTGCTCATTTGTATAATTAATGTTAATGATATGCATAATTGTAACTTAACAATATGATAATAACATTTTCTGACCATACAAACATACGTTTGAACACAAAAATCCAGAAAATTTGGGGTTTTTTTTCGTAATAGTGGAAGCTCATTTGCATAATTAATTTTGATTACATGCATAATTTTAATTTTAAAAAATGTGATGATAATATTTTTCCCCATGAAAACATGAGTTTGAACATTTTATTTAT
>JAOTQE010013279.1:0-10947 GCA_025631205.1 Nesometra sesokonis | reverse complement strand
GACATTAGTAGTTAAAACGAAATGTTTACTTTGCGGCCGTTGATATGTTATAACATTAGTGGTTAAAGAGATTTTTTGATATTTTGACATTGAACAGAAATAATGAGGGCGTTCGATTGTTGTAAAATTTGATGCTAAATCGGTTTGCCTAACGGTGAACACGATTACTAAGTTTTAAACCTAATAAATATTTCAAACAAATTTTACTGCCAATAAATTAATCCGTTATTGGGCTCGTTAGCTTAAAAGTGTTTATAGCCAAAATCGGAAAGGAGCTTTGAACGTTTGTTTTTAGATTATTACAAGTTCAACAGATACGTTGGAAAGGAAAAGAAATGTTTCAAAAGTGGCACTGGTAGCTTGGTGGTCAACGTCCTTGCCACCTTTCCTGACAGGGCCACTCCTATACCACTTAATTAGTAGTTTAGAAAACATGCCGTAGTTCTCATCCTGTATGTGACGAGAAAACTTGCTGTTGGATGTGGAACGAAATTAAAATTTAAACATTTAAAGAAATAGTCAAGAATGAGGAGACAAGATAGGACAAGACTGAATGAAGCAATGCACCTATAATGTTTATACAAAAAGGACGCTAATGTTTTCCACTTGTTATCATTATAAGCAGGGAACAGTTAATCGATCTTTAAAACGCTTTTTAGGTCCGCGCGAAGCGGTCCTTCGAACCTCACTCCTCACTTCTGATCTTTCTGTTGGTGGTGTTTGTTTCCTTGTCATCACAACTTTAAAAGGGTCCAACGTCACTAGTTTTTTAACGGACGTGCATGAAGTGCTTTAAATGTTGCACACATAAATTAAACTCTATTCCCAAAACACGTTCATTGATCTGTTTTAAGTTACTGTATTCCTAGAGTGGAACTTGAACCCACATAAATGCGACTAGAAGCATCATCAAAACTGTTTATTTAGGACATAAATGCATTATTTATTTCAATTTTAAAATCTAACCATTCTTCTCAATTGTAAAACTATCTTAGTTTGTGCGAATGAACTTTCTAAATTGTGTTAACGATTGGTATTTAATTTGCTCTTCCAACTATTTTGTCAAAATCTACAATATACATTAGAATGTTAAATCCATGCGACATGACCAACTAGTGGTAGAGTGATGAAAGACAGCTTTGCATTTCAAAATCGCATTTAAAGCGCGCACCTGCTGAGCGTTCGTTCATTTACTCTTTCTTCCCAGAGGTTTTTGCTTCAACAATATTATAGTTGTGGATCGAGGATCGTGATTTGGAGCGCCACCAAGTACAGATTTTTGTTTTGACACGTAAAAACAAAAACTTGCTTGTAATAACAGGTCCGGCTAAGCCTCTGGGAGTCCTTATGCACATCTGCTGTGCATCTATGCTTATTTTCCAGTTCCCATTTTAAACCAAAAATAATTTGGATCAATTTTACGGAAGCCTGTTAAGCTCTCCCCCTCTCACCACTTTATTACGCCACTGTATGTATTGTATATCTCTCAATTGAAGATTTTCGGATATACATCATATAGGTCTAAGTCGTTGATGTGCAAATATTTCAGTATCTTTTCATTTGTAATTTGTAGTTTATACTATTTTAGACGAATCCCTATTTATAATGTCTTTCTTTCTTTAGCAATAATGCCTAGTACACCAACGGAAATAGACTTTGAAGCGAAAACTCGTAAGTTTTGACTTTACTTTTAGAGAACTTTGCATGTTTGCTCAAACTGATGTGTTAAATATGAATTTAATAAGTTAGATAACCAGGATAAGTTTATATTAGCATGGGAAATTAAAAATAATGCTTACAAAAGTGGGCCTATAGCGATAAGAAAATCATTCTTGGTATAATTTTGTGTACAAACAGCACCGTCAATAACACTTTCTTTATGGTCGTCATTTTCTTGGCAGGGCGGAGGTGTAAAGTTTAAATTAAATAAAAATGTACAAAAAGAAAAAATATCCAGTAATATCATAACACGTTAACGAAAATTGTAAAAGCAACCACTAATGTCATAACGCATCAACAAATAATTGAAAATACCAATTCCATTACATGCCAAAGAAATGCAAAAATAACCACAAATGTCATAGCAAGTAACACGGCAATTTTTTTAGAATCTGAACCTCTAATGCCGTAACAAATCCACGACAAACGTCAAAATTTATATTGTTACAACTAAGTTCATAACATGTCAACGGCAAATGTAAAAACTCATTTTGGACAGTTTAAACGTTTAATAATCATGTGATAACGCAGTGCAAACTGATCTATAACGTGACCAATAATGTCGGAATTTTGAAAATTAAATTTAAAATATTCACCGCATTGGATATCATTTTAACGCTAAACCCAGTGGGGCTTTTTTCCTTGTCGTGTTTTGTTTTTCGACATGCATCTAACCTGTTGGAATTTCATGTTCAAACTTCATAACTTTTTTATTTGAAGTTTCCTGCAAGTGTTGATGTATAATTCACTCCGTTGGTAAATTGGTGAATGCTCGACTAACAAAACAAATTGCGATTTTTGTACAGAATTTACGTAATTCGTTATCTGATACCATCTAATTAATTATTTACAAAAAAATAATAATCCGATTGCTTTAATTCGTTTTATTCATATTCTACATGATTCTGTATTGTTTTACATATGTGCCAATTTTCAAGACAATTGGTTCATTCGTTGCCGAGATTTGAGAGACCCCAGTCCTCCATATAACCCAATGGGATTAGGGAAAAATCTCTTGGCCAATGAATAAAATGTGTGGTTGTACATTCCAAATAGGTAAGTGCAAACAACATATCAGTTAAATAATTGTCCAAACATCTATAGGCCTAATCACTGTTTTTTTGTTAATATTATATCTAGAAACAGCACAGTTTAAGTCATAAGGTCATTATAGTTATACAGGTTTTATAAAGTGGCCTTTCATAAGATACCCAACATGATGGTGTTTGAAAAATTGTTTGACATTTGTCCCACTTATGTCATGTGACTAGGCCTACTTTTAATTACTTGTCTCTGTAGCTATTCGAAGAAAATTAATTGATTTGTTTGTGATATCTTTGTGATAAAATTCTTCTCGGATAAGGACTAAGAACCGTAGGCCTAGTGTACACAAACGGCTCACGTGAAGTATAAAGAACGTGTGCTAATGTAGTTTCAACAGGCATGGCGTGATCCTTAGGGAAGAAGCAAGTATGTGCGGAGAAGCAAGTGAATGTGTATCTAGTCTACTATGGGCCTTTGATGATTAATTTCGAATTCGAATTGGTGCAATATAAATATTTAATCATTATCATATTTGTAACAAATTGTGAGTTTTGTTGGCATTCCTGTTCATCCTTTAATCATTATCACAGAACACTCTAGGCCCAAATGTAATGCTTAAAACATGACCATAAATGTCCTAATAACCTTTACTAATGGAACTTTTTAATTAATCATCTACTACAGCATTAACAAGGTAAAATTTCCAACTAGTTGCGAATTTTTTTTTTTATTTGTCGTTGACATGTTATGACATTAGTAGTTAAAACGAAATGTTTACTTTGCGGCCGTTGATATGTTATAACATTAGTGGTTAAAGAGATTTTTTACATTATTCGTAGAGTTTCGTAGGGATAAGCAAAGTTATCCAAAAATTGTAAGACACAAAATTATTCAAACGTAAAAAATCGAAATTCAAATTTTTAAAAAAAAGATAATCCAGAATGCCGATCGACACTTAGCGTAAATAAAAAGTTTGGACAATTCAACTACTTGTATCTTGTACAGATGTTGTTTGTAGTGATTCTTACATGACCGTCTACCTGGACGCTTCCATTGACAACAGCGCCAATTCTCGTTTCCTTGATTCCAACTGCAGAGCTACAGGATATGCCAATCGTAACGGTACCCGATGGATTTACCTATACACTCGGTATGACCAATGCCAAACAACGATCAAGGTAAGTTAATCTACATATATCTCCAAGGAACACTTCAGGTCCTTTCATCAGAATGGACTACGAGGACAGTAATTTGGGTTAAACGTTCCGTAGCCGCGTGATGAACGCCCTTGAAGGCAGTTGATTCTGGTCCAAGCCTGATTTCAGGGTCTTCACAGAGATATTGTTATGCTAATGCGTTTTTATAATTTGCAGAAGGCTCAGCAACGTATTAGGCCTATAGTAGTGGTACTACAATCTTGCATGACCTAATTTGAAAAGCGCACCTCTAATTTGAACGCTTCACGATTCAAAGTGAAACTATTCATGAACTTTCATCTCATAGCATTACTTTTCTTACCTAGGGGTAAGGAAAATGAGGTCGGTTGACAATAGTATTCATCTCATAGCATTGTAGACCGCCCCACTTTTTCTACCCCTCTAAATGCTTAACATTTAGAGGGAGTAAGGAAAATGGGGTCGGTTGACAATATTATTCATCTCATAGCATTGTCTACCGTCCTCAATTTTCTTCACGCTTTCTAAATGTCCATAATTTCCCATAATGAGAATCCGTCGAATAAGCGCGACTCAGCCTTATAATAGGCGGCCTATCCAGGAAAACTTGACAACATAATTAAAAAATAACACCTTTATGTTTTATAATTTAATTTTGTTACCAAATATATATTTCTTTATATTTCTTTTCAGTCAACGTTGGCTTCCTTCAATCTACCGGAACCAGATATTCATAGCTGAGAACGAGCGTCCAGAAGACTAAAGCCCGGTTCCCACTAGACGCGAACAAGCGTCGAAATGTGACGCGTGCGGCTGAATCGAAGTGTTCGCGAGAAAATTCGCAAGAGTTGATCAATGGTCAACTTCTTTCGCTTGACGCGTGACGCTCAAGAATTCGCTTGTCAACCTTCAGTGGGAATCGGCCTTTAGTATTATTAAAAATTAACATATTCTTGTTGTATAATTTAATTTTGATTTCAGATGTTATCTCTTTATATTTCTTTTCAGTCAACGTTGACTTCCACAACATACCAGAACCAGATAATCATAGCTGAGAATAGTTCGATGATTACAAGAGACGAAGTCATTCGCATTTCTATTGAGTGTGAACTCAACAATGGAGGAAGTTCTTTTGTTAATTTTCAACCAGAGGGTGGAGCACAAGATTCATTTAAAAGAGGGCATGGCAATTTTACGTTCAATATGGAGCTCTATGAAGACGGAAGTTATTCCAGTCTCTATCCAAAATGGCAGTATCCAGTTGAAATTGATCTTGGCAGTAAACTATACGTCGGTGCTAGCGTGCAAACCTTCAGTAATGATATGAATATGTTCCTGGATTCCTGCATGGCGACACCAAATCCAGACCCGGACGCAAACCCACAACATATATTAATCGAAAACGGGTATGTTAGTGTTATTATTACTCTGTGTCATCATGAAGGAATAAATGGTGTCATTTCCAACTGGGAGTTTCTTGCCACTTAAAAGATGAGAAATGCGTCATGCTTTCTAAACTATATCTCATGATGGTTGTAGATTTGTTTGGCTAGCTTGTGAGATACCCCAGCTGGAGCGGACATGTTCAAAGTCCAGGACCTCAGGGTTATCTGCCACGCATGTAAACCACAAAGTTACACCAACACTCTTTTTTCCATATTATATTTATAAAATGTAAAAAGAACCAAATCGATTTATAAGTTATAAGTTTTTGGAAGCTGAAGCGAAGTTTCAGTGGTAGTAATTCATTAGCTGGTAAAGAATTACTGGAAACAGCATGTCAAGATGAGAACTTGTGTGTCAACACAGTCACCAAAAAGAAAACATACTGACACTGTGTTACTGAAGTGACTGAAGTAGAATAATTTTGATATTGTCCTTAACTATTGTAAATAACCATTTCCAATTACCAACTATGGTAACACCATTTATTTTATAGAACATTATCTAGTAATATTAGCACTAACTATATATTCGTCTTTTCCAACACTTATATAATTGATATCTAAATTTGAACAATTAATGAATAATACAGAGATGATAATGGTAAGAACCAGTTTTTTCATTCATTCATTCATCCATTCATTCATTCATTTCTCTTTCGGTGAGTTTATTTCAATAAATACATAGGTTTCTGGCCCTTGTTTTTCTTAATTAAACAACTTAAGTAAAAGAAAATCATGATTAATACATCAAATATGCATCACGCTTCAAATTTAAAAAAAAA
This sequence comes from Nesometra sesokonis, assembly GCA_025631205.1. Taxonomy (NCBI): domain Eukaryota; kingdom Metazoa; phylum Echinodermata; class Crinoidea; order Comatulida; family Antedonidae; genus Nesometra; species Nesometra sesokonis. The sequence continues at coordinate 4,782 of JAOTQE010013279.1, read as the reverse complement.
GCAACAAAATAATCTTCCACTCTTTTCACTTAAATATTTTGATATAATTGTATTCAAATTAAAAATATTATCAAGTGGGCAATAAACGTCTGAAAGCCCGCTTGTTCTTGAAATATTATATTATTCTATATCAACAAATTGTGTGAGACTGATATTAAGGATACTCATAAAAAGTTTACTTTATGAGTTATCAAACTAGTAGCCTATTGTGCTGGGAAGTCCAATTTTAAATGCTAAATTAAAATATAGTTTTAAATGATCTAAAATAAAATTTGGTGTATAAATTAAATATTCAATCATCATCTCATCTATTCCTGGAGATTTCACCACTTTTTTGTGATTTTATTGCCTGTATAATTTCACCTAGCGTAAACTTCATATTTATATTTTCCCCATCAAATACACACATTTCCTACATCATGAATGATTTGATGTTGTGGTTCTGTTTCAAAAAGAGATTTGAAATGTTTATACCACTTGTCAATAGATATTTCGTTTGTTAGACCTTCATTTTCCTCTTTCAATTTTGCTCAGAATTGTTTGATGTTATTACTAATGCTCTAATTTTTAGTTTAATATTTAGAAGCATGACTTTTTATAACTGGTCACAGTTATATACACGTGATCCCATTGAATATGGTAATTTAGTACTTCATTATATCATCGTATGCTCGGTTTTGCTACAAAACGTTTCATTCTGATGGTCGTTTAGTACGTAAATTATGTTTAAAACATTTATCTTCATTTTATTTTACCAGTTGTGCAGTTGACGAAACAGTTCGTTTTGATGGTCAAGCGTCCAAGGATACAGCACGCGTGTTCTTCTCGTTCAACACCTTTGTTTTCAATGAAGATTTATCAACGGTATGAACTAACAATAACGAGTATGTCCTTTTTCCAAAATGTATTTTTAAAATGATTAACTGACCAATCAACCGACATACTAACCTAAAAATTGAATCTGACCGTTGTCACTGAAAAAAATGTCTGTTTAATTTGAAACTAACAGTACTACTGTAAATTGGAGCAATAATGTATTAAACGTAATTAGGACGGACTATTGTCAACCAACAAACCGACAGCCAAGTATTTAGAGAAGCCTGACTTTCAATTCTCTGGATACTTCGGTTCCCGTAGATGAGTTTTCCAAGTAAAAGTAAAATTATGACTTAAGAGAACATCATTAAAATCAGATTACTTCTGAGACTGACGGTAAATCTCTAATTTTTAATTTAATGGGTACAGTTAAAAATTGATCAGTTAAGTTGTTTTTTTAACGTAAGGTTAGCAATTGATAAAAGGGTAAAACTTTTTAGAAACTCTCTGCTCTTTCTATGCAATAATATTGTATAACATCTGGCTTCCATTTTCTGAGAAGACTTGTTCCAACAGAGGAACAAAGTTCAAACCGGCCGAAAATCCGGGTTGGTATTATGGACTGTGGATTACGACGCCATTACCTTTACTGTCCTCATATTTTACTCACACACTGAAATATATTTTCTTAAAATTATAGGTGTTCATTCATTGTCAGTTATCGATTTGCAACAAGAGTGACTGGAAATGTTCTAGAAACTGTATTCAGCGACAAAGACGTGACGACGTCATGCCACATAAATTGTCTGAAAACGTTCCAGTCGTTGTTGGGCCTGTGATACTGAAGCGAACAGACTACAATTCTGAAGTTATTCTTGATGTTAAAGGTACATTGCATAGTGACTAAGTAATTATAACTTTTATAAATAATATGCATATTTACGATTCCAAGTGCGCATTTGATACTATTTGTTACTAATGCAAAGAAACATATAACCACTTTTAATCATCGCAGTATTATACATCACAAGTTTCTTTTTGTTGAAATTATGTGTACACACTGACCTCACTTGACTTTGGTCAAAAAATTCATTTTGACATCATTTGCCTATAAACCTTTCCGGAAATCACTTTGAGAAAAAGTTTGTTATCACTCACTCACTTTTATGACGTCACTTTGCGATATATTATACTATTTCGCAAAGTGACGTCACTGATAATTGCGATGTTTACAAATTCTCAAGACTTCCAGGGCGCCTAGGCCCTAGGCTTAGTTTAGGCGTCTCGATCAGTTAACCGACCACAATATAGGCCACGAATTTATTGAAGAAATCGACAGACCAACCGGCTGACCAATTGTCAAATGGAATGACTGGAAGACCATACTAAGAAATTACCTGCTCAATTTCAAACCAACAAAGGCAGGTCTTAAATATTATATGAAATACCATCACTAACTGTTAAAAACGAAATAGAAAAAGAAATATCATTTGAGAAAAAAATTATCTCCTCTACTGAATAATTTGTAGATATCTGTATGGTTATGCAGCATGAAAATACCGTAGAACGTTATTACTCTGTCTTTCGGAAATAACATATTATAAATGTTCTATTGAATATGTGTTGTTATCATTAGATATATATTTAATATACTGTCTTTATATAGGCTTATACATACTTTTTCCTTATAACCTGCTTATTTATTTTTCTTTAATTTTATTGACTTGATGTATATGTATGGATTTTGTTTAAATATGTGTTATTGTATTATATACATGTAGGCCTATATGTTTGCTATTGTAATTAAAAAAAATAATAAAAACGTTCAAACAAATTGGTGTATAAGATCTTAACGAAATAACATGATAAGCGGTACCTACCGACTGACAGAGTAAAGTATATAGATCCTTGGACAGATCGAAAAAGTGAAATAAAATTATAACCAATGCGGACCGACCGACAGAGTAAGGTATATAAATGCTTGGAAAGATCAAAAAGGATGTTTGGTTACATATTTTATATTGACAAGAGTGTAGAATCTTTACTTATTCACTTATTTACTCTTAAATAATTTCAGAGTCGTCTACAAGATCATTTTCAGCTTTGTTAACAACTATGTTGTTTGCTGTTAGCATGGTGGTCTTTGTAGTTGGATTTGCATACTGGGTCAGAGGTCAATCAAATGCCAGAAATGTGTACCAACAACTTAAAACCAACGATATGTAAATAGAAGGAAACCATTGATATGATAACAAAACCTGAAAAATTAATAACAGATCAAATGTTATATTAATGCTGTATCATATAGTTTCATAATAATGGTATTTAAGTCTGATGAAGACCGATTGTCCACGGTCGAAGCGTCGCGTACGTACATACTTGGTTTCAAAAATTTACATTAATTTTATATCATTGTGCATTAGTAGAAGCTATAGCCGAGTCCTTTGGTGAATTTCTTTTTGAGTAGGCTTAAATTTAGCTTAAATTCTTTTTTGGTTTAATAATAAGATAATAAATACTAAAAATTTTTTAATTACAATATATTTTCTGGATTGAAAGGTTAATTTATCTCTGAACTGTTCTACGCGTCAATCATATAGTTTTTACCTGTGCTATATTTCACCTCTCCCACTTTAAAATATGATTAGACTACCCTGGATCTTTGTCATTCATTTAATTTTATTTCAGGAATAAATCCACATCAATACAAGAAAATAAATTTAAAATATTATCTACAATATACAAAACATAAGCCTATAATATATAAGATATGTTATACTATAGAATAAGCTCTTTCATGATTTCAACTGCGTATGGCCCGTACGCTGGGTTGTGAATGGGAGGGTTCTTTTTCTTGGGAAGCGGACCATCATGAGAGTTTTATCGGAAAAACCAATGACGGTCCAGTGCCCGGAAAAATGTTTGTCTATAGATGCTCTCTGATGGTGCACTCTTAGAAGCACAGTGTTCAAATTAAGTGTTCAAAAAAGGGCAAATTAAACAAAATTAGTATTCAGATCCACAGCTGGAAGGGCACAGAAAGACCAGGTGTGAGGTGATAACAATAGGCGTGGGTCCAGGGCCTAGGGCCCGGGAAAATTTGTCTCTATAAATGCTCTCTGGTGCACTTTCAGTGCCCCAAAATTGTGCAAAAGATATAGTTTTTTGCTTCAAAGGGAGTTTCCCTCTGCCCTCCCCTTGGTTCCGCGCCCAGGGGCGTATCCAGGATTAGGGGGTGGGTGCTCAGTTTGAGAGCCACAACCTACCTCAGTCCCACCATGGTTGGGGCTGACTTGAGAAACTTTTGAAATATGACGTCTGTAGATGCCTGGAAATGGCATTCAAATAGAACGTTTTGGGGAGTAATTTCAGAAATACTGTCTTGGGATTTTGACAAGTTTATTACTTGGACCTCATCCCTACCATGGTTGGGGCGGGGGTAAAACGTTGAACTATGGAGCCTACGACCGAAAATTGCCTTATTAAAATAAAACTTATGGAAATATTGAAATAGTGTCGTGGGGTATTTTTTGACAATGTCATTACTTTAAAAAGAAAACAGATTCAGCCCCAACCATGGTGGGGCTGAGGTAAGAAAATTTTGAATTATGACGCCTATAAATGACCAAAAATGGCATTCATATAGAATATTTAGGGTGTAATTTTTAAAAAGGTGACTTGGGGTGTTGACAATGTCATTATTTTAAGAAAACAATTGGATTCAGCCCTACCATGGTTGGGGCTGAGGTAAGAAATTTTGAACTATGACGCCTCTACATGACCGTAAATGTTCTCAGCCTCAAACATGGTAGAGCTGACGCCCATTTGGAAAGTAATAAAATTGTCAAAATCCAATCCAAAATCAATATGAACCGTTTTATGTTATTGTTTTTGTTTTTCATTTTGGCTAGTTTAATCAATGAATGAATGACAATAATGTACTAATTAACCAAATTTTAACTAACT
>JAOTQE010013268.1:0-10947 GCA_025631205.1 Nesometra sesokonis | reverse complement strand
TTTATGTCGAAATATTGAATCTTGTCACGATGGCGTGTATCTCATTGCTTGGAGTATGCATTATACTTTCTTACAACTAAAAAGTTTGTGAAATGATGTCATTTGTGTTCCACCTCATTTTTACACCGAACATTAAATCAGAAAAATTCTGCAGTGTAAATTTCAATTTTGACAAACCAAAAATGTTCAACTCATGACCTGATGAGAGTTTCAAACTTCTTTGCCGGAGGTCATCCTCAGAGTGACGGCTGCTGTTAGTTAACCCGCTCGCACGTAGGTGGCATTTGCCTAACCACAGTCTCATATACATGACTCACTAAGTGGGCTCCTTCATCTCAGTTTAGGGTTGTCTCTCCTCTATGTCTACACCTCCTTGATACAACTGATGTTTTCATTGTCTGCCCTCTCTATGATCTTAGCATGCTTCCAATCAATGATGTGATTTTTTTAATGCGTGGTCGGTTTTATAATACAAACCTGTGGTTAAGCAACCACCACCAGCTAGTGAGCAAGTTGCTTAACAGCAGGAGGAAAGTTGACACTGTCAGTCAGGTCAGTTAAACATTTTCGTCAATAATTGGAACACTTATGGAACACAATCCATTCAATGTTGCAGCTGTAATCAGTGTGTATAGTACAGGGTGTAGAGAGGCAACACCAACAGCTTAACAGAGTGAGCCTCGAACCGCTGAACTTGTGAAAGAGTCCAAAACGCAGCTGCTGTACCAACTGCTTTCGGCTCATGTTAAAGAATACAGTACACTCTTTAAAAAAGTGTAGGGCATTAAAAGAAGTAACACCCTCTGACTAGGTTGATCTACCACGTTAAATTACTAGGGAGATCCACCTAGCACCACAGAGAACTACCTAGTAAGGTAGTATGTAATTACCCAGCATGTTGATGTTATTAATGCCTTAAGGTTTATTCTAAATAATGGCTGTCTTTTCCTTAGTATAATTGTAGAGCATTGCTGACCATCCTTGGTAGTATCCCTTGATATGGTAGTTTTTATAGCGTTAACCCTGTTAACTACCTTTATCTACTTTGTCACTACCATTATCTACCATGTTAACAGAGTTTTTTTTTTCAAAGGGAGGGGATTGTCTCCCACTTTGGACTTTCATAGGTTAAACTTGGTGTCTCACAACAATGAATAAATCAAATAATATTTTTATCTCCGCCAAACAAAGTTGGCAGGAGGTTGTTTTCACTCGTGTTTGTCTGTGTGTGTTAGCATGATTACAGGAAAACTACACAACGGATTACAATGAAATTTGGTGAAGATGTTCAGTTTGCACTAAGGACGAACTGATTAAATTTTGGTCATGATCAAGGTCCGAATAGAGATTTGGGGATACATTTAAGTGTTAGCCAATGGCTCGTATGCAGTTGTGTTGTGTGCCATGAGTGGAAACTTAATCATCTGTATTGTTATCTGCTCCCAATAAACACAGTCGTACGGATGGCGCGTTCGGTTAATAACAGTTACCGCTGTTGTCTATTGATCCAAAGATCGCGGGTTCAATTCATGTCTTCTTGTTATTGTTATTAATATTAGTAGTAGTATTATTATTAGACCTAGTTAGAATATTGCTGCTGTGAGTTGGTATGTTTTCTCTTTATAGTCCATTGTCAGACCTAATTAAAATATTGCTGCGTTGAGTGTGTCCCTTCAATCATTGAGTTTGGTTTGGTTTCTCTTTTCATTCCATTGCAACACCGGCTTGTTTTATGCATATAATGATTACAACTGTTTGTGTTAAATAAAAAAAACCCTGAAAATTGAATTGATTCCAGGAGGACGGGGTATGGGCGGAGCTATGCTCTCTATGGAGTGCCTTCTAGTTTAAAAAGTCAAATCCTACAGAATATAAAAACGTACTCACTTGCTTAGTGATACTCTAGAGAATATAAATGTTGTATTTGATGTGGTCTCTCCAGCATCAAACATACCACATGGTACAATTAAGAATTCACCATCAGGGGTAAACGAAAGTCGTCGGAAAAACGACTTCAGGCTGTCATCGTCATGGAACATACGAATCTGTTTAGTCTGAGGCTGTGAAAATATATAAAATAAATTAACAAGTTGTTGTAGAGAGCTAATTAATAATTAATTTACAGGTCTAGCTAATTATTAAAATGGTTAGTTTTAGTTTAAATTGAAAATTCAACTTTCTCGAAACTGACCACCACCCCCCTCCCCGCCTCATCCTAATCCTCATTTTATTCATTTTTACAGTTCATTTTTTGAGAGTTCATATGAATTGGATGATTTTGGAATTGATTCAATTGAACGTGGAGCACAGAAGTCATTACAACCAGTTTAACTGAGCTAAATTCAGAGGCATACAACTGTAGGAAGGTCAACTCTATACTTTATTCATTAACTGTTCGATATGGACATAAAACTTTATTGGATGTCAGTACACACATATGTTTACGTCCACCTGCTGTATGCACAAGTCAGGTTTGGTATTAGCAAACTGCGGACCAGTAACAAAATGGAAGCACCCTTACCTCTCCAGTACTGTTTACAGTGTTAACGGACATCCTGGTTAAGTGGTTAACACATCTCCTTGTATGAAGACTGTAGATCCTACAAGATCTGTAAAAATTGATAATAATCAATTCGCAATTCTCTCACTTTTAAACATCTTTATGCTCGTACAAATTCTCTCAAATTTCTGCCTATTCATCACTTTCCTGTTCTTTGGTCTTAACTTCCTTCTTCACTTAAAGACTCTTCTGTTCTCTCTTCACTGTCTACTTTCCTTTTTTCAGTTTTATTGATGCATTTCAAATTTTAAAGTATCTTAAGATTCTGGGGCCCCAGAAATTTTGTTATGACGACTTTGTTGCTTTTGGGATCTCAGGGCATTGTTGATGTCAAATAAATAAATGAAATGAAAATGAAATCTCAACAGTCAGTTGGTTTGTCCATCTATGCTATTTTTTGGTCGAAATTAAGTATAGTGAGCAATATACTATAAAACTAAGCGCCCTTCAACATATGTAACCGGCGCTTAATCTTACGAGTACATATTCTGTATAGGAATGCATGCTACCATTTTGGGATTCAATATTTTGACATAAATTTTTTCATCATCAGGGCAATAATAGGACAATAATTATTTTAATTTGAAGGCATCGACTTTTCTCTTGTTATTTCTCACCTGTCACAGCTGAATGTAGCAACATATTGGTTGAGAGGATCAAACGCAACTCCTTGAACATAGTTTTTGTGATCCTTCATCAAAAATAACTTCTCACCTGTAATTAAATTGTGATTAATTTACAATTATAACTCAATATTATATACACCTCCCATAACGGACACTAATTCAAAGACCCATTTGTTCTTCCTATCTAATCAGTGCATTTGGTACCTCTCGTAAGCAGACACCTCCCATAAGCAGACGCAGACACTTTTTGTCTTAAAATTTGGAATTTTTGCATGTGAATTTACCTCCTATAAGCGGACATGCCTGAAAATTTAGTGATTTTTCTGTACAACGAATACAAATTTATGTACAAAATAGTCCTTATACTGAAATGGCCGAGTATCATATTACTGAACCAAATCTTAAAAATGACAAAAAATGTTTAATAAAATACATAATGCAGTGTCTAGATATTTGAGAAGGCCATTTGTGCTAAGAAATCTATGAAATATGAGACATAAGGGCCTATACATAATTTTACAACTTTGGCCCTCTACCGGCAGAAATTCTCGTAAGCGGACACCTCCCGTAAGCGGACACATTTCCCGGACCCGACGATGTCCACTTACGGGAGATTCAACTATAGTTTAACATACGGCAAGCAATGCGATACACACCTTATTGTCAGGATTCAATATTTCAACATTAAATATGCCATCATCAGGAAACTATATAATATCTTTTCAACCACTCTAGTATAATAAAGCTTAAAAATTTACAATACGTGTTATCAATTCTATACTACTTTTATTGTAACAGCACTCTGCAGATAAAATTTTTACAGCTCTCTTAAAATGAGGCCATCCACCTTAAGAATTTTCTAACGACCCTGATACATATTTTAAGGCCTTCCACCTACTCAAATTTAAGCTAGTCACCCAACCCAGAGGTCCCATGTTGTAAAAACAGAATTCCTGGAGATTTACTTGTGGTCTTCCTACCACTGTTTGCAATGTCTACCCTTCCTGAAATGTGTACAAATACCCTTATTTATAAGCTAAACACCTTGCCTGTTGTGAAATGGCAGTTTTGTCACTGTCAAAATGTGCTATTACTTTTTCCCAAAGCATACTGAACTTCCTTGTTGCTTAATTTCAACCAATATTTTGAAATAAATAAGACAAGTTATGCTGTTTGTGAAACTTTTACAAAACTTGGAGAATTTCCTGGAGAAAACTAAATTCCAGGAGAAAATTTGATAATTCCGGGAGCCCGGGAGTTGATCCAAAATTCCAGGAGACTGTAGGAAAATCCTGGAGACTTGGGAGATCTGCCCAACCTAAGCCTTGAATAATAATTTTAACTCCCATTCTAAAACATAAATAAAACATATTAAAAAACCCTCAGATTTTTCCAGCTACATCCCCAATTTTACTACCACCTTTATTCTTTCTAAATCCAAAGCAACAACTTAATAACAATTCATTTATAATTACCTTTATTTACATCCCAAACTATGGCACTGTTGTCAACAGATCCAGACACTAGCTGATTACAGTCTTTAGACCAACACAGATCGTAAACATCTTCCAAATGACCCCTAAAAAAAGTAATGATTTAAAAATAATCATAGATAGCTGTGGTTGGGTTGGACGAGTTTCGGTCTAGTCCCAATGGGTAAGAGCTGTGGAGAAGGTAACATTACAGCAGAGTACTGGGATCTTAAAGGAATCATTAGATTTCTGCAACATGGCTCTTAAAAGCAGTAAAACACCTGATTTATGATCAGCTCTCAACATTGCCAGATCTTTGGGGAGACAATAAAGTAGACTAAGTACAGCATCTATCATACACTGAACTCATGTGTTATATTGAAATAATTAGAAATTAACAGGTAAAATTAGGATACAATGGGTGAGATTCATAGGGCATGATTGTTAGAGAGGTGCAGAACAAGTATCTAAGACCCTTCTATGACAACCAAAGCAAGGCAAAAGGAAGAAAGGTAGAAGAAACTTAAATTATATCAATGTCTTATGTGAGAATATTGGATTGGAGGTTAATGATCCACCAGCAGTCATGGAGAACACAATGCACCGGAAGTCTATCAACCATAACTAGAGACCGGATAATGGCTCGGCATAAGTAAAAGTTATAATTTCTGGATGTCATGGGTAACAAAATGTATAAAAAATTAGTATTTTTCTGTTTAAAATCGACAAGCCTCTGTGTGACACTGCACTTACCTTAGGCTCATTTGCACCATGAATAATGTTTTGTTTAATTGCAATAGGGTGTGATAATTTGTTTTGGAATTATATTTAGTCTTGATAACTGAAATAACAAGAACTTACTTGTTCCATTCAACTTATCTTAAGTAGTTTTGGTCATGCAAATGATACTGAGTTTTTTTGACATTCATAGTTCAGTGACTAGCACCATCATTCATTTGGTGTTCAAACCTCTGCCAACTGCAGCTTCAGCCCTCTGGACCCAATCCAGAGGCACTATGTAGCTTCCAGCATATACACTCACTCTGCTCGCATTTGCATCAAATCCCGGGTATGACCCTACTGTAATCATTCCAGCTGAGATGAACGGAAACCATAACTTACCGTAACATTCTAAGGACTGTCCAATTTTCTCTGTTTTCAATTTCATCATCTTTGTCCATAAATGATGATCCAACTTGACCTTCTTGAAGCTTCCATATATTAATAACACTCTCTACAAATTTAAGTAAAAATTTTAGCAGAAATAAAAGTTAATTATGTACTGTAGTGTTGAGACAATATTTTTAGAAATGTACAAGTCACATAATACATATTAGATGTGATGATGGAAGTTATTATTCAATTATGGACTTGTTACTATCCAATAAATAGTTGATCAGTATTTTGTATACTATTGTTATTTGTATACCATTCAGCAAAACAAACATACACCAGTTTAACAGCGTGTAGAAAATTGCTCTACATATGAGCTAATACTGTTAATAAATACCAGAACTCATACATATTGCTGTCAGTTTTCTTTTAAAATCTGTCATCTGTTCTTGTCTGTCTTGCACGCACCCCCCACCCCTATCAATCCAGCTCCATGGAACCTGCTCCTGCCCTAGGCAAGATATCATTGCATCTTAAGAATAGGCCTAGCCAATTCTGAATTTGATACAAGCCTAATTTTGTGTTGAGTTTGGATGCCATATTTTTCTGGTATTTCGTTCAAGGCAAGATGTCAGACAGACAGTTGCTAGGTAAGCATAGTTTAACAAAAATTCTACTTACCATCACCAGCAGATGCTAATAAATTTTCAGTGGTTGAGAACCTGACAACATTGACTGCTTTTGTGTGCCGTGACAAGTTGGATGCAAATTCTACCCATGGTTTGCCATCACTATCAACTGATACATACCATATCTACAAATGAAAATATAAATCAAAACAATACATTCATATACTGTATATTGCAACCCTTGCCTGTATTAAACTGAATGTTAACCTTGTAAATTACAAATGGGGCTTAAAATAAAGACCACTGATTACTGTCACACAATACATCATAGTAAATATGCTACATGATAACTGACTTATTTTATAATTTGTATGTGTGTGCAGTTACAATGGGTAAAAGAACCATGGTGATGGTTCTTTTTCTTATGACAATAATGTTATATTCGGTCTAACTCTTATTTTGTTGTCTGCACAACCTGTTGCAAGTCAAGTATGTTTTTCTGTTGTCTGGAGATCAAGACTATATACAGGGTCACGTCCATGCCACAAGATCTCTAGAGTATCAAGTTTCATTCCAGTATTAAAATATAAATGGAGTCATGATGGGCATCGATAACATGACCTAAGGGGTGGCATTTAGCTAAGTTGGTCTAGCTCGTAAAAATAACCATGCTGTGCGCTGAACCGTGACTCACTTGTCCATGGTTCGATTCAACACCACACGACTCTCCTTTTTTTTCGGCTGGAGGTCTACCATGTTACATTATTATGAAGATCTACCTAGCAGCACAGTAGTGTTATTGGTACCTTAAGGTCATTAAGTGCTTGTTTTAATTAGTCTGAAGCTCTATTAATGGTTGTATTTTCCTATGTATATTTCCTATTGCTGACACCATATCATTGGTAGTCTCCCTTGAGAGGGGAGATGACCTTGTGTTAATTGAGAAATTTATGGGTTTTGTTCATAATAGGATAATGTTAATGTTAATGTTAATTAATAGGATATGTGAATGATTTTATAAAGTTTTAATAGGGTTAACCCTGTGGACTACCTAGATCTACCTTTTCACTACCATTATCTACCATGTTAACCCTAGTTGGAGGGTGTTATTTTTTCAAAGGGATGACTCATATGCATTTTAAAGAACCCAGTACATCTTTCAGGATGAGTTGGTGTTAGTTCAGGATACTGATCCATACATTCCCTGCCATGGCCAGCAAAAGTTGCACCTGTTTCGAGCAGCAGGACATGATGTGATCCTTAGATTACAACTGTCAGTTTGAGATACACCAGATGCAGGCATCTCAAGTCACTCTTTTAACACTCTAGATAAGCAATTAACACACAATAGGCTATAATCTTGATAAAATTCAATCATTTAAAATCTAGGTGGTAATCTGTATCAGTACCACACCTGAGAAGGATTAGGTTATGGTCAGTCACAAAATTGACTGAAAAAATGAAATAAATTGGCCTAATAGTTTTTGAGATACTCAAGTATTATAGATAGATGAGCTCATTGCAAATAGTGTAAGTTTAAACTTTTGGCAAACCAAGCTTTGTTGTCAAAAGTTTAAACTTACACTTTCATATCTTCAAACCAGATGAACATTTTCAGTTATAATATTTTCTTCTCATTAGGGGAGAGAGCATTACCATACCAACTCTACAGAATAAGCCCAATCCCACATGAAAGTCAGTTTTGGATTTGGATTATACTCGGGTATAAGCACACTACTAAACATTGATTCACAGTGAGTTTTGTGGGTGGGTTTACATCAAGGTATGTGCCAATTAGGACCTAGTTCATGATTGTGATTTTGGGACGACTTAAATCCAAATTTTGGTTTTGACAAGCAAATAAAAAATCCTGCTTGCAATAACAGGTCCGAATTTGATCGTAGGTGTCTCTACACAGTATACAGTGCTGTGTATTTTTTGTTAGTTCATTGTCATTAAACCAGAATAATTATTTTCTGGCTCAGTTATAGGGCTAAGCTCACTCTAGGGTCAATTTTTTCTTAGCCAAACTGGCTAAAGGTTGCCAATTTTTTTAGGCAGATCAGAAATTGTTTAGCCAAATTTTTAAAAATGAATAAAAACCAGTAAAAATGGCTGCAAAATGGACATTTGTTTGGAATTTTCATTTAGCCAATTTGGCAAAAGAGGTCATTTTTATTTTAGCCGAGAATTCCAGTAGCCATTGCCGACTTGGCGAATGGTTAGAGTGAGCATAGTAGGAGGTTTATGCTTGTTAAGCAACTCCCCCTTAAATCCACCACTGCCCACTAGCCTATGTAGTCAGTTTATAAGTTGCCGGTATACCCTGGCAGCCCTGCCCTGATATAAACCCAATAGCCTTGAACATGGAAGTTTGTACGTTGAGCTTCCAGTTATCAGACAACTGCTCTTGAATATGAAATCAGAGTCAGTTTAGCTTGAGTGTTTACCTAAACCATAGATATTGTCCAGCGGATTAACTAAAAAAATGAGCGAATTGTGCACTTTGTGGTAATCTAGCTAGCCTAAAATTACCCTTTTGTGATACAGAAACACTGTGCCAAATTTCATGCTTTTACCAAAAAGTGCACAATTAATGTGCTAATCTGCTGGACTAATTTTAAAGGCTAGATAGTGAACTGAACATAGACCTAAAGTACAATTCCATGGAAGCACCCTACCCTTGAGTATAAAATCACAGTAAGTCTGTAGGTTGGTTGAGCTTCTACAACATGGGCGGTGGAAGAGTGGGGATGGGGGACATGTCCCCCAAGTGATAACTTGGGGGAGGGGGACCAGGATACCACAGATTTATGGGATATAACCTTTTCTTTTTTGCTTGTCAAATTCTAATCGGACTGGGGTAGCAGAGTAAAATTTAACCTCATCCCCTGATCGAAAAACATTCCACCGCCTCTGATCTATAATAGCATTACTTTTTTTCGAAAGTCTTAGATAATCTTTTTCTTATGACAATAGTTTTATATTCGGTCTTACTCTTATTTTGTTGTCTGCACCACCTGTTGCAAGTCGAGTGTGTTTTTCTGCTGTCTGGAGATCAAGACTATATACAGGGTCACGTCCATGCCACGAGATCTCTGGAGTATCAAGTTTCATTCCTGTATTAAAATATAGATGGAGTCAGTGATGAGCATCACATGACCTAACGGGTAGTATTTAGCCTAGTTGGTTTAGCCATGGAGCTATCTCCATGGTTTAGCTGGTGAAAATCACTACACTGTGTGCTGAACCGTGACTCACTTGTTCATAGTTTGATTTAACAACATGCGACTCTCATTGTGTTTCAACAGGAGGGTTGAAATACAATCTTGATTAGCACACCATCTTTTGGATGAGATGTTATTAACCGTTGGTCCTGTGTAAAACATGGCTCATGTGCAGCTTAAAGGATGCAGAATTGCACTCTTTGGAAAAAAGTAGGGGATTGTCTCCCGGTCAACTAGAGTCATCCACACCAAATAGTATACTCTTTGTCCACACACAACAGAGCATAACTTTTTCTGTTTAGGCTCTAGCATGTTACTTAAATATTTTTATTTCCTTAGCAGGGAGGCCTATGTGGGTATTTCTGTTTGCAAAATTATTTCTAATTTAAGACATATACCACTGAGTGGTATGAAAAACTAACAAAAAAAAATGACAATTTAAAAAACTCTGAAAATAAAAATGTTAACCAGGCCCATGTCATGGACATATAATACAATTATGATGAAATTTGTAGGACATGTAGTAGCCATTTTGGGCAATTTTCATTTTCTATCTTTAATTGTGAATAATACTCCTATTTAATTATAAGGCCCCATAAAATAATTATTAGTTTATCACCCTACCAAAACATGAAAACTGATGAGGGCAGGTTTTTTTAAACAAACTGTCCAATGTTGTAGTGACCACACATTGGGGTACTAGATCGTAGTCATTATTATTATTATTAAAAACTGATGAGGGCGGGAAGTTTTTTTTTAACCGACATTCCAATGTTGTAGTGATTCCACGTCACGTCCATCATTTTTAGACTCGTAAATATGACGCAGATACCAGCGCACCAGCCTGCAGCGAATATTGATCATTGTAGGCCTATTTCTAGCTGTGTACATCATTGTGAGCTTGAGAATCGATCATATTAATCTATGTTTTAAAAATCCAGAGCATTTTAAATGAAAGTGAAAAAACGATCGTTTGAATAGTCAAATGAGTAAAAAAATAAAAATTGGAATTTTTTTTATGGGGCCTAAGCAATTGTCATTCAGTTATTATCAGTTTATATATTCTATATAACGGGATATATTTTGCCGCATACGAAGAATTGGAAGACACACGTTTCAGCCAACGTTTTCTTTAACGTTTACAAGTCTTGCTACAATACAATTCGTTTCGCCCATGTGTTTTTATTTCACGTAAATTTATTGTTCCATGATTTGTTTATGACGTAAATGTCCACTTTCAATTATTATCACATGTTGTTTAATTGTTGTCTTGTTGCTGGATACTAAGCCTAACCAGGACAGGCCTAGTCTATTTGGGCC
>JAOTQE010013257.1:0-10948 GCA_025631205.1 Nesometra sesokonis | reverse complement strand
ATTGCTATAGATCGACTTATATAATATATAAGTCGATCTATAGCAATGTGAACCCCAGTATAGTTCAGCGATTAATGTTGCCTCGAACAATTTGGTAATAATTTGAATTTATTAATAATTAAGGCTAATTAACCCATGATATGTTACAGATATGAGCAGTGCTAGCTACTTGACCGTGAAACCGTTTAGAGAAGTATCTTTCAACTCTGACGAATGAATGGATAAGTAGAGACTAGCAATACATAGATAATGGCATAGCGGGTGTTGCTAAGAAAAATGTTTTAAGAGTTCTGTTGCCATATATTAACAAGGACGAAATTCTACTAAGATGATTGCTTCCCCTACTACCCCGACCAACAGGCAGATCGGCCAGCGATTGCAAAATTCGAAAACAATAGGGTTATATAAGATTTTGGAAAAGGACAAACGTAACAAAGAGGCCAGCCGACTGAGTGGCTGACCAATCTAATAATGGGATACCAGACATGGATTATCAATCCGCTTACTACTGTAAGTTTAAAGCCAATAGGATCATCTGATTTTTAAAGCACATCATTTTAAAATTAAAAATATATTTTAGGATGCTCAGCAGCTCAACAGAGAATGTGAGCATATTGTTGATAAATTGTGTAATCTGTACATTAAAAGGGCATGGAAGCTGCGAAATGAAATAATTAACTCATGCCCTATAGGTAATCAAGTTTCATACTAAAAATATCCGGAATGATAGAATAAAAATTGTTTGGTTCTGGAATTATTGTTCTCTTTAGTGTATAATTTTGGTATGTAATTTGGACCTACCTCTGATTTTTTTCAAAGTGTGCCGCTGTTTGAAAAGTGTGTGTCCAAATACAGTAAAAAAATAAACAAACGGGACCGACTATCCAACCACAAAGCAAAGTATAGAGATGCTTGAACGCAAATATCTCATAAAAAGGAAGAGTAAATTTAATGCAAAGCTTCGATTTATTCACAATCAGTGAAAAGTAATGTAAATAATAGCTTTACAGTAGTCTAATCGAAGTTTGATTACTAATCTAAGACATCTTCCTTAAATAAATTGACATCAATTCTACATCTACTCCTAAACGTGTTTTGCAGTGTCGTTTCCAGGAGGGTTAGTTGTATATTGGGACATGATGTGTAAACCATGAGGATAGTCTGTTAAAACAGGGAAGTGGTTTCCTGGTTAAACCTACGCAAAATTCGCGAAACAGACAAAAATACCGTACACATATAACCCCCGTCATTCATGGCACTGGCTGAAAATTTAAGATCGGATTAAATTTAAAATACTCCTCCTAACTTTTAAAGCACTGTTACTAGAACAACCATTATACATCTTAAACCTTCTTCCCAAATACACACCATCTCGTACCCTTCGTTCCTCCAGTCAAAATCTTCTTTCTGTTCCTAAAAAAACTCTAAAACCATTGGAAATAGATCTTTTTCTTTTGTTGCGTCTACTCTTTGGAATTCTTTGCCATCTTCCATTTCACATTCTACAAATATTATCTATTTTCAAATCCAAGTTAAAAACATCTCTTTAAGGACAAATTATAACCATCAGTCGTAAAGCGCATTTGATTTTAACTCTGTTATTGTATTTGCGCTATATAAATTTTAAATTATTATTATTTATTATTATTACATATAATAGGCCTATCACTAATTTTCAACCTATTTGATTATTTATTTTCTTAGTATGGTAGTTTGTGGGCCCGTCGGCCATAAGAATACACGGCGTTTTTAATGTGTTACAGAGGCCTATTTAGACTTCAGTAAATACATTTTGTATTTTGCTTTTAGTAATTTAGAGCGATACACCATGCCTATCGAACACATGATAAAACTCCACGAGTAAAATAATGTTAAATTTTAGAATATTTAATAGGATACTTGATTCTATAGAATATAACAATAATTTTCTTCACAGTAGTGCCTATTTTTAAAAAAATAAAACAAAAAACATATAATGTAATTCTCGAAGATTTTGATCAAGATTAAATATTAGGTAATTGATAAATCGTTAAAGGCAGATTTTCATTACGATACATGTCGGCTTTGTACACTAAGCATAACGATGTATAACGAATGACATTATAACATCGTAAATTGGCCTGATGTGTTATCCACGATGCCAAGCTTTTAGAAAAAAGTAAAAACTTAAAAAAATGTATATTGCATACTCCAGGTATTGAAATGCACGCCATCGTGTAGGGTTTGAATATTTCGACATTAACTCTTTCATCATCAGGATCATTATGCATGATGAGCTAAATCATTTCGAAATATTGAATCCCAACAAGATGGCAGGTAATTAAATACTTGGAGTATGCATTACACTTCTTGACATTAGATTTAACTGTGTTCCTTTCGGTACTAAACAGATAGTAGGCCCTACGGTATACTATTTACAGAAGTTAATGTAATAATAACATATCGCTTAAGTGTAATGAAAGCATAAAAAGTAGGGCTATTACACAGAATCAAAACAGGAAGTTGACGACTCGATTTATGTTGATTCATTAAATAGTGAGGTTTAGCAACTTTACGAAATACGAAAACGAAAACGGATATGTCATAAACTTTTTTAACGTTTGAATAGCCCTTGAATATCTGTCACAGTTGGTCAATATTTTACGACCATCAACAATTCGTATATAGAAAATTTGATATATTTTTGAACACATTTAATTTTTTTTTTAAAGAAGTGTGACGTATCCGTTTTCGGTATAGTATTTCGTAAATTTACAAAACCTCACTAATAAACATTGTTGAAAGCAAAACAATACATTCAAAAATATAGAAAATAATTACATTTTAAAAAAGACAACGATCTTAACCGAACAATAAAATTTCCTAATTAATTCGAATCTCTAACACCGAAAACATTGTGTATGTAAAAAACATCCAAAACGCCGCACAATAAAAAAAAGTAAAATAATGATCAGTAATTTCTAAATATGACATAATCAGTGATGAAATTATGACATTATGTTGTATTTTTAGTTTTTTGAAGTATTCATTAAAGCTATACTTATCAAAATTAATAAGTGGATCTAAAGAGTTGTAACTTACCCATTTTCTATAGCAATAAAGTGCCCAAATGCACGCTCCGCTAAGTAACGACAAATCAAGTCCAAGTCTGTTGTTATTAACACACAAATGATGGTAGGTAAGTGAATTAAAGCTCGCGGAGTCGTTAGAGGCGGATCGCAATGAATATTCTCCGTTACCTTCTAAGGTCTATTTAAGTAGAATGGTTTGAGGGGTGTGCGTTGGGGACTTTTTTTGTCAAGCCAGCCATATCGACGATACTGCTGTATAATTAATGCGTTTCTAAGTCTTGACAGTTTTTAGACGTTCCTATGACAATTGTCTATTACGGTTGCTGATAGGTTAAACGAAATAACGTCATTTCAAATTTATCCAATCACTTTCGCTAGCTTTGTAATCATTATACGCTACAAAGTGCTACAACATTGTACTATCTTAACTGAAAACAATCGATTTTATAACACGTGTATTATAAAACTCATGGTTTTAATCTGTGTATACATAACAATAATCTGATTGATCAAATTTATGAAATATTTCATTTCACTTTTGAATAATGTTGTTTTGATATACAGTGCGGAAACCTCTCGTAATCGGACACCTCCCATAACGGACACTAATTTAAAGACCCGACCGTTCTTCTTATCTAATCAGTGTATTTGGTACCTCTCGTAAGCGGAGACCTGCCGTAAGCGGACTCGGACACTTTTTGTCATAACATTTGAATTTTTGTATGTAAATTTACCTTCCATAAGCATCCCTGAAACTTTAGTGATTTTTCTGTACAAATAATACAAATTTCTGTACAAAATAGTCCTTATACTGTAATGGCTGAAAATCATATTACTGAACCATCTTAAAAATATTTTTTAAAATACTAAATGCGGTGTCGTAGATTTGAGAGGGCATTTGTGCTGAGAAAGTCGTGGAATATGAGACATAAGGATCAGTAAAGTGTATCAGTATCAGTATATACAATTTTATAACTTTGGTCCTCTATCGGCGGATATTCTCGTAAGCGGACACCTCCCGTAAGCGGACACTTTTTCCGGACCCAACGGTGTCCGCTTACGGGAGGTTCAACTGTAGGCTATAAAGTAAGGAAGCACTACTGGTACCTGTAATGCCGATATTATGTTATGGCCTTAGATATAGACAACAAATATATTCAAGGACACCAGTAACAGACAAACGATTATGCGCACGTACAGAAATGCGCGCGTAGAGAAACAAACTTTGGCTGCTCCTATTTGTTAATCACTAGACGCGCGCGTTTTGCGTTTCTTTACGCGCCTTTCTGTACGCGCGCGTAACAGTTTTCACCTCTTACTGTTGTCACTGACATTTTTCAAACCAATTTGTTTTCGGTTTTATATAGGGCATATGCCTAAAATATGAAATTTCGAAGTTATAGAAACGGGGAAATTAATTAATTAATTGAGGGAATGCAGAATCGGTTTGGGCTCATTGCCTAGTCTCTCTCCAAGTACTATATATTATTAAGTTATTTTTTATGCTTTGTCAAATAACCATTTCACATAAAAAAATGTTCATATTAACTAAAATTTGTAGGCCTACGTATAATAGGCTTACTCTTTTAGAAAGAAACATAAACAAAGTCTCATAATAAAATTTAGGCCGTTGAGACTGAAATTTTGTCATGAAAATAAAATACGGCATCTGATTAGAACCCAGAACTAATAATAGTGTAGATCTAATGAAATGTCGATCGTTGAAATAAAATTAACAGTTTTGTTTGATTGTATTATTAGACCTACATTTAACAAAATATTAAACTATGTACTGCCATGAGTCCATCTCAAAGTTGTTTTTTTTAAGTTCAAATAAATTTTATTTTCTTTCAAAAATACATAGAACTACACATAATAATAGCAAATATGATTATAAAGTTTGTAATCAAAAATATACCAGAAGCGAAAAGGGGAATTCCAGAAACATTGCGAACAAACTTCAGAATTATTTGTCACAAATGTTTATATGAGTTTTCAGACAACAGTTGACGTCACAGGTGTCAGGCATTTTAAAAATAAAAGTTTCATGCTAACTACGATCAGTGAACTTGGTATTTGTCAGATATTGAAAAAAATAGATCATAAATTACAAAAAAGAAAAACTTCCGTTTCGTCATTCGCATTGAAAGCATTCATATTATCGTCTTTCAGGCCTGTGACATCATCATTACATCAGGTTTTTACGAGAGAATGTCGTTAATTATTTGTCGATAGTTTAAAAGTTCAAGTGTTGTTATTTCGCTTAACATTCTAAAACAAGATATCGGTAATAAATAATTATAAACATTCGCAATTATGCCATTTTGTTTATAAACAAGATTATGAATCTGATATGGTAAATATGGTAAACATTCGCAAGTTTTTAGTTAATTAATAAAAATATCCCTCTTCGAGAAGAGCCCGGTTACCAGCCTGCTGTAACATAACCTTCGACTACTATGCTAAACAGCGATTAAAAAAAATCCAATCATGTTATGATCTATATTATTAATATATGTCGGTATCAGGTAATTTTAACACTTGTTCCAATGCTTTAGACACATTACAAACACGGAATCAAATCCACAATTGCATCATATTAGTAACTTAATACAAACTCTTACTGTGCAAAAATGGTGGCCCCGGATCTCAAATAAGATACAAAAAATGTGATAGAGATAAACGGATTGGAACAAGTCCATAATTACGAAGGCGGCCATATAATGCAAAATTTAATAAATATTTAAACGTAAACAGTATAGAAAATCCGACCAGTATAGAAAAAATCCGACCAGTATAGAAAAATTAAATTATCGACTGAAAGTAAGTCCCCGTATCTGCAGACGATAAGCCTATCGTTTTACCCTCTAGGGATCATTAGTGCAGCTAGGGTTGTCAAAATAGAATAGTGGGAAGAGCTCAGACAGAGCCTGCCGCTTCTTACGTTCATATGCTACACCAACTAATGAATGATAAAATAGCCAGATAACATCGTTGTTTAAGTATTTACCGTACACATGGGCAAGGTGGTATACAATTATCAGGGAAAAGATATGCCTTCTTGGTATTTGGAATGTTAATATCAGAAAAAATACTGAAACGTCAATGGACACGCAAGAATATTTAATCTCTCTCAATGTTTTATATGAGATCCATCAAATAACACTAGTCCATAGTAACAATGTGTACATTGCAAGGCTTGCAGATAGACATAGTAAAAGCTAACCCAGTACCTTCGAATCTTTTGGTCTAGTGAAACCAGGGTGTAATATTATGTGGAAATGTTTGGTTCGAGTCCCTCTAAAGCGGCTTTCACATTTTTTTTCGGGTTCAGGTTCCGGTTTTTGATTCAGACCAGTTCCTGTTCCAGTTTTTATCGATTCTGTTCATATTTTTTCCGTTTACCGTTGTTGACTGTTGTCACGATCTAGCTGATGTCATCATTTTGACGACCGCGTAAATGATTTAGTGATATCTGATTGGAAGGAAGTCAGAAGTTTTTTTATCCCGCGAAATGAAAATCGCTCCTCGATCCCCTGAAAACAGGTTCCAGTTTTTGAAAGCCGGATCTTGATAGGTGTGAACAGAACCAGCTTTCAGCATTGAGAAAATAGAGATTCTTTTTTTTTTATCGAATCGGAACTAAAATACAAAACTGGAACCCGAGTAGATGTGAAAGGCCCTTAAAAATTACCTTCGCATTTCTTGAAGTGAATGCTATATTAATGGTACATTTAACAGTTAGCATACTCTACCGTACTCAGTTGACTTTCAGGACATTCATCTCCAAGCTTCGTGTAAATGGATGTGGAACGAGTTTGTAATAACATGACCATTACTTTAATGATTTTACAAAAAGGCAACGACACCGACAGACAGTGTCGGTCTTTGCGACTTACACAACACAGTGCTAAATGGACAGATAGCGCAAAGCATCGGGCATATTGAGAAAACACAATTAGACTCTGAACCAAAATTTATATATCTGTAGCATACTTTCAAATGTATTGTAGAATATGATCAAATAAAAAGTAATTTTTAAATCAACTTGCTCATATTAAAGGCAGGTTCACCCAAAAAAGTATGTTTTCTTATATGTTTCAGATTATCATAAAAAGTATATTCAGCCCTGTTTCTGAATTTTTACGATTCATTATACCTATTGTAATTATTGGTGAAATAGACGGAAATTGCTAAGGGGGTGGGGGTAGTTCAAATTACAAGATAGAATCCCAATTCTTTTACATACAAATTGTCTGAAAAAAGGGATATTAGACACAGTTTAGGAGAGATTAAATATTATCGAGCTTCCACTGTCATTAAAGCATTGTTTTCTCCCATTATAATATATTACTTTTGAATAGTTTAACTGTTAGATAAAACTAATTTTGAAATGCTGAGGTTTATATCAAGGTAGAATTCGGTGCAAAATCTATGAGGTTTTTTTTGTATTTTATCACTTGACTTTGGAATAATTGTATCTGATACCGTAATGTGCAGTGGTTGTCACTATTGGAATAAATTGTAACAGAGCATGTGCAGTACCCTAAAGTAGTTGTGTAACTTCTCACTGTGACCACATTTACAAAAAAAAATGGCTAGCTGAGCGCTTATATCACAGTATGTTTGAAGCAAAGGGAATACACAGGGTTTCGAATATCTTTCTATAGTAGTCTCCAATCGTATTCATTGGTATGACGAAAATATTGTTTGGCATAAAATCTATTAAAATACTATATAACTATGTAACTATAATTTGGGCTATTTTATGCTATACTAATTAATATCATGTGTGTATGTAGGCGTCTATGCTTCGATATGAGACTATTAATAAGATATCCAACTCAGTTATATCTCATATTCATTATTTTTTGTCTGTAATTATGTTTGACATGAAACCTATTAAAACACAGTATGACAACATTGCTCTAATTTGGACTATTTTTACTTCATCAATTAATATCATATAGGGAAAACCATGAGAAAACAGTCGTAAGTATGGTTTACCTTGCACAATCAATGAAGTTGATTGATATTCTTTCTCACTGCGTCGTACGACGGTCGCACGACTAAACCGTCGCTCCCTCTGTGTGTGGTTGCCAGACGCGATGACAGTCTTCTACTCGTCGGACAACGGTTGTTACGTGATTTCCCTTTTGAATCACAAAAAACAACCCTGAGCCGACGAGAAAACTGTCATCGCGTCTAGCAACCACACACACAGGGAACCACGCTTTAGTCGTGCATCCGTCGTACGATCGTCGCACAACGCAGTGATTGCCCGGCGGTGGAATCTCTTTTATAGATGACATCAGAGATATGAGACACCAAAAAAATGTATGTAGGCCTACATGATGGTTTAGGTCATTTATATAAATAAAATACATATTAGGGTCATAAGTATTTATTAAAATTAACGAACTGTGGTTTTTTTTTATTGTAACTAAGGTATTGCTTTCTCCTTCTATTTTATGACTTCCACTTATTATGTTAATTGTTAAAAGTGATTTGTTTTGCCAAACTCTGACGTGTAAATTTACCGAATACTCAGTACAATTGAAAACTCGCGAAAAAAGTCGCAAGTTGTTCTCGGATGGACTCGAACCCACAATCTCCAGGAAACTAGCCTGACATCTGTACGACGAGACCACCGATCTTTCACTTAGTGGCCTGGGAAAGAATTCGAGCCCAATAAGCAGCGGGTACTGCAAGGTATGTAATAATACGTTTTTGCGTCAGGGAGAATACTAGATATAATTATAATTATATGGGTTGGTGTAACGAATACAAATGTTTTATCCACGTGTTTTAGTTTTTCTACTCTATCAAATACTTTAAAGTATATTTTATGTTTCATTATAACTAATGCATGTTAGATTGTATGAAGGATAACAACACACATTATTTAATAAAACACGAAACAGAACAATGGCGACAAAGGCATATGAATAACAGACACCACGTACAAATAATGATGAAGCGAGTTCTTACTCAAGTAACAAGTTAACAAGCTTGGGTCATGACATACTTAAAGACGTATTGTCACTTGTAAATCACCAAAGATTAATTTTGTGGTTTTAAAGTAACATTGTTTTTTTTCATAATTTATTCAATAAGAAATATATACAAAAAATATAGAAAAACATCATTGCCGAAAGATTATCCAAATTTGCAAATCATCTCCCAATTGGGTTAAATCGTGCATTCCATAATATATAGCTGTAATGGCAAATTTAATCATTTTATAAGTATCAATTATTTTTCAGATATTTATGTTTATTATTACGAACTGCTTTATGCGTAATAATAGAAATTGTTGTACTTATTGTTATTGGTATCCATTTGATGAATGCGAATTATCTATAAAAGCTGTCGAAATTGCGCCCTTATAACATAGGCCTAAATAGAAATGAAGAGAGAATCAAAACGTTTTTAAGGATACTAAATAGTCAGAAAATGTGTGATTTGAGTCTCTTCTTGAAGATCAGAATGAGATTAGTGGGCATAAGCAGTGAGAATATTACAAAGTCTAATCATGAAATGGTCTCCACAAGATTACTTACTTTAAACATCATGGTATAAAGTCGATAAACCACGGGACTCTGGGCATTGGGTTAAAATATCATTTTGTTGCAACAAAATAGATTTTTCTTTTCAACAAAATTGATTTTTGTTTCAACAAAATACCATATTGCGACAATATAGCGTTTCATCAACACAAAACAAACAATAAATACTATTCTGTCGAGACAAAAAAACATTTTTGTCAAAATTAGTAAAGACAAAGTATTGGTTTGTAGAGACAAATAAAGTACTATTTTTTCGACAAATACCATTTTGTAACAACAGAATAACATTCTTTTGACAAAATACCGTTTTGTAGAGAAAAGTAACATTTTGTTGGCAAAACGAAATATGTAGTGGGACAAAATTGTATAAGGTCAGATTTCCTATAGGGCTTTGCAAACGATAGTAAAACCTTGAATGAAATGATGTTTGACCGGTCGCCAATGAAAAGGTTGGAGGGAACAGGGGTGTAGGTAAACACATTTTTCCTATGCTAAAGGAACTACAATTTTGTAAAAATAAGTTATTTCAGAATCTTTTCATTCATTTTTCAAGTGGCAATAGGCCTACATCTTTCAATGCTTCAAACTAGTGTGATACGATGTAGGTAGCGTAAGAGATTTTCAGAACGATAAACGAACGATACTGGGTCTGGACAAGCGTTCCGGCTCCACGACAAGACATTCCATTCGTAGAAGTACTGATGAAGAAAGTATATCTAATGGTGGCAATAGAGTGGCCTCGAGACCAGACTAAACTTTGACTTAAGTGGATACATAGATTGAAAAATGTTAAAGATAGTGGGACAATGTATACTGTATTATTAATCATTATTAAATTATTTCACCGTTAAGGATTTTATTTATGATAGATAGTGATTGTAGTTAAATCTTGTAGTGATAAATTTTAAAAAAAAACATTAAGCCTATATTATTATAATATTATCATTAATAATACAATTCAAAACTAAAAAAAAATAATAAACGATAGATAAAAATAAGAAAAGAAAAGAAGAAGTGGAACGGCAATCAAGAATATACAGTGATTAACAAGGCAAAGTAATCGTAACCGATTACACCCTCGCCTATGTTTTCAAAGAGGTTTTTCTCTATTGTGTTTGTTAGTTTGTGTGTTCATTATGAACAGCCTAAAGCCATTAGTTTTCACTCTTTTCGTACTTTCACCGTGATAGGGAAGTATCAGGCACACAGAATAAACAAACTACATACTCTACCCTTAGGAAAATGCCACATAGTGAACACAGTGTGTTCACATAGATTTCACACTGTCCACACGGTGTTCACACAGTG
>JAOTQE010013246.1:0-10948 GCA_025631205.1 Nesometra sesokonis | reverse complement strand
AAGAGTAGGGGATTGTCTCCCGGTGTACTGCCCAATCACCACCAGAAGGACCCCACTGGAAATAAGTCCACTTCGGATAAATCAAATCAAATCAAACATTAAAATATTTAGATATTAGGAATTATTTTCTATTGTCTCTACTAATTTTGATTTGTTTATAATTAAGTTAAGAAAAAATGTTTAATGATAGGCCTAATTAATTGTTTCCATTGTCGTATGTTTGTTTTTTTTTTCTGAGCAGCACATCTTTAATTGACAGTTGCTTCACCTTTTTTTGCTCCTTTGCCTCTTTGCAGCTTGTATGTTGTTCTGTTCTGTTTTATAATTTATATTAGTGCCAAAGTAAATAAAATAAAATATAAAATAAATCCATCGTCACTTTTTTTCGGTGGTGAGGTCGAAATAGAAGTTTGGGCACCGTCATTTGGATTGGATATCAGTTAAAAAAAAAACAAATCCTACAAACGTACATTGAACTAATTAATAAAAAATACATGTTCTAAAATTATTACAAAATAATATCAATTATTTTAAAGTTTAACACCGTTATCATGGGAATAGTCGTGAAAGCAATCTTTCAAAGATCTGGACAAATGGTAGGAAAGACAAACAAGGATACATCTAAATTGCAACAACTTAGGTAATGTATGTTTCTGTATTGTAAGTTTGTTAGCTGGTATTTTATGCACTACAATGTTATTCTTATTGAAAAGGTCTATAAGCTCTCTACTACCCAAATCAGCGGAAATTGCCTTTTGGTGTCATCTATAATAATGCCTATGTAATTAGCGCATTGTTATAATGTGTAGACCTATGTTATTTTTCTTTAGTATACATTTCTACTTCCAATACCCACTATATACTCATGGATGGAGCAAAGCAACGTGGATATAAAGTGCATTACTTCTTGCGACCGACAACGCGATTGCGCAAAATTACAAGTCATTTTTATATTAATGTCACAGTATTTAAATTTATTTTGTCATCATAATGGTAAAGATAAATGCTATATAAGAATAAATTGTTGTGATTGTGATTGTGGTGGTTATTTTCGTGGTTACCGCTGTGGTTTGTGGTAGTGGTGGTGGATATAATGGTGAGGGTTGTGGTTGTGGTTTATGACCATCTGATATACCGTAATGTGTGTTTTAATTGCGTTAAAACATTTATTTTTTCCTATATAGAAAATCTGCCAAGGGTACAGCTGTGCTGTTACCGTTGATGGGGACTACGTGGATAATTGGTCCATTTGCTGTCAGTCCAGATACTGTATTCATTGAATACATATTCGTCATACTAAATGGTTGTCAGGGAATCTTCATATTTCTGATTTACTGCGTCTTTGATAATGAGGTATTTGAACTTTTAAAATTCGACTGCTCTAATAAACAAAATAAGAGTTGGTGACTCTGCCTGTAATATCATTGATTAAAAAGTCTTTACAGATGTAATTCTAAAGCACATTGCAAATACACAAATAGGATGTTTGTAACTAAAATAGTTATAAACTATATAAAACGAATAAAATTTCATTCTATACCGTATGTTATGAATGTACATAATTCTTGAATATTTGAAGAGTACAACACGACTAAATTTACCAAGATACAAAGAAAGTCTTTCCAGAATGTAATTCTAAAACACATTGCAAATACACAAATAGAATGTTTGTAATTAAAATCGTTATTAACTATATAAAACGACTAAAATTTCATTCTATACCGTATGTTATGATTTTACCTAGTTCTGGGATATTCGAAGAGTACAATATAACTAAATTTTCTACGATACCTCACGATTGGTAAAAACTCTACGGCAAAGGATTTAATAATAAACCTCTCCATATAATTTCTAAAATTTCCCCGAGACTACTGAATTGACACACTGAAGAAATTGAAGAACATTAGTTTGTTAAACAATTTTAAATACAACATTCGAGACTGTTCATTCCCTCGTTCAAATGTGACCGTATCTAATACCCTGTTCACACTGCCGATCAGGCCAACTCGATCAATCCCGATCAAGGTTATTTGGACTGGTCGGGTTTGCTCGGCAATGGTATTCGGGGTCAATCTACCTTGATCGGCATCGCTCGTGCTTCCTTCACGATCATTTTTGCGATGCCGATCAAGGTAGATTGACCTCGAATACCATTACCGAGCGAGGCCGACCAGTCAAAATTACCATGATCGGGATTGATCGAGTTCGTCTGATCGGCAGTGGGAACCCACCATAAGCCAAATTAATCTTCTATGGACGCATTTTAAGGTTAAGACCGACATAATTCCTTTAAAAAATGTTGCGAATTTGAGTAGACGGTGTAAATTAAAAAGTGTTCATTTTTTAACATCAAATTTAACAAAATTGGCGATTTATGTTACGCCCTATTTATATTGTACAATTTATTTAATTTTGCACACACTAACTTCAGAGCTTAAAACATTACGGTCGACTTGGTAATGCGTTTTGTTTCAACATGTTCTGTTATAAAACGCGTTTTTTATTAACGCAATTTACAAATACGCTAATGACTTATGTAATTTTAAATAGCTTAGGTCGCGATCAACTGCGATTATAAACACCATAAAACTAAATTCGAGGTATGTATTTCTGCATGGACATGCGTTCGGAACAAAGGCAGTTATTAAACACTTTGATATTAACACGTCATTTACAATTTTAGTGTTTCTTTTAGGTCTTTTTGTTTTTCGTTGAGTTTTCGTTTGTTATGTAATTATCGCGTTGACATACCGTTATAATGGCCGGTAGCGTGCGTGACGGAATTAAATGTTTGTGAAATGACATGTTTCGTAGCTAACCTAAATTCAAAAAAATTATAATTTTCTACGTACATGAAACCTACTTTTTAAACATACATTCGGTATTCTATTTTTAATATTGTATACGTTTTACCATTGATTTCTTACCGTTTTTATTCATGTTCTTGGAACGTTCCGAAAACCGTTAGTGCGACTTTTTATATGTAGACATATTTTGCAAAAAAACATAAAATATGGATAGGTCAATGAATCTTCAATTTCCTTTTGTATGGTTGATGTTGGGTGTATAGACCTTAGATAAAACCTGTTTTAGGACCCACACCAGGAACAAATTACGAGGAACAAAACGTCGACTAGACAATTTTCAACGAACACAAGAAGCACTCGAGATTCAGCAAACGGTAATAAAAAAATTGTTAGAAGATTAACTGTTATTCATATTTATATTCATGATAATCTTTTCATTAGCGAAGTTATTAGTGAACTGGGCGTGCCTATGGGTTGTGAGTCAACACTTTAGCACGTTGGAATGTGCTGAACTCAAAAGCGAAACGGATACATCGTTATCCGGTCATTGACCTTAATATAGAGTAATGCGGGCGATCGACAGTTATATTATCCACTTTTGCAGACGATACGAACGTTACACATTGTTACCGTGGCAGACGATTCAGGACAATTACGCGCTCGTGGCAGACTATTTAGGACACTTGCGCGTTGGAGTTGCTCAATCGGAACAGGAGTTCTTGTCGAATCTGCATTAGCAAGTGCCTGGAATTCAAAGAATATAAGAATGTCACACTGGAATGCGTCGCTGTAGCGGTGATAGTGTCAAAGGACGTGATCTACAAAGGTAAACATACAGTAGAAATATCCAGGCCAATCTCTCGAAGGTTCTTACGTTTTGGCTTCCTCGTACCTAAAACGTTGATTGCAATACTTCACGTTGCTAGACACTTTATGACTCAGTCCTTCTTGAATTTGTATGAACAAAGGCCGTATCATTTTATGTCTCTTGTTGGTAATAATGTATGTTTATTGACGTCTTTGGGTTGTTGACGATTTCGATTTAATTTTCAACCACTGAATAATTCTGAACCTTGGATATATCATATTGGAATATTACACACGTGATTTGATTGTGATTATCACCGATTGTACTTCTGTACTTGGTAGTCATGGAAACAATATTTCTGCACTACGTTAGGTAATGTATTGTCAACATATACTCTATGTAACGAAATTCTCTATTGTTGCTGGTTTTATAAAGGTATAACTGTATAATGATTTTTTGGTCACCGACCCCGTTTTGCGTATTGTCTGGACTTTCATAGGAAACAGACAATCTGCTTCCTTTATTTTGGACAGACTATAACTACAATTGCTTAGTCTGACCATGTGGATGATTTCCATTAGCCATTTATAACTAATCTTATTACTGTTTTATACTAGTTGAATTTGGTACGTTTCCTGAATTTAAGCGGCTGAGTTGACTGATGAATCTTGTGTTCTTCTAACCAAAAACCAAATATAGGCCTATTCGTAGTCCGACAGTGGTAACTCGGGGGGGGGGGGGGCAGTCCCCCTGAAATGTCACTCCAACAACAAAATTTACAATTAAAAAAATGCATGTAAATATGATAATTATGAATATTTTGGACTTGAAAACCACTCTCAGGGACCACAAAAGCACAAATTTAGAGCAAAGTTTAACCTCGTTCTTCCCTAATTGAAAGACGTTCCACTGTCCCTGGTGAAATAGAACCATTTTGTGATTTTTATTTACTTTTTCAGTGAATTGTGTTTTGAAGATTACTTTGTCAATCTATAGGTCTATAGTAACATTTACAGTAAAAGTAAAACTCTTTTTATTTGTAATTATCAAAGCATTATTGTTTATGTGATTTGATTTTAGGTGGATGTATAGTCAAAATGGCAAAAACCACTGAAAAACTCTCCAGGATTTATGGTTTTCCAACTTGGATGCTTTGCTTTCGTTTGGGCACCGGGAAGAGATTTTCTCCAATCTCCAGTCGAGAATTCTGCAAAGTTTTTTTTTCTTTTAATTCTCGAAAGTTGGTTGACATTCTCTTTTTGTCTGTTCCTCTCAGTGGTGCATCCAGAGGGGTATTTGAGCACCCTCTTCAGAGATAGAAAATAGAAAAACAAATATATAAATATAAAGTTTTTGGTTTTGAGCACACCCTTCAGAAGGAATGAACAACCCCCCCCCCCCCTTCATAGGAAAAGAGCTCAGAAAAAGTCAGTTATTCTATCACAAAACACAAAATCATCCCATTTTCATCCTATAGTTGAGCACGATTTTAGGATCATTGCTGATAGCGTCTGTCAATGATTTGGAACCTTCGGTTTAGAATGTTTTTGTTTTTTATTTACATGCTGAAACAGTACTAAGAAACTTTAAGTAATCTTAGGAGACATATTTGATTCGATTTGTATTGTCGTCTGCAAAATGCAGGCGATACTTCCCACACACGTTGCAGGACTATCGAAAGCATCACAAGGAAGTACCAGGCTGTAATTACTCGGCCTACAGATCTGGCAACAATCCGATTACTATCATCAGGTAAATACTCTTGACGGAAATATTTGTCTGATAATACAGACAATCATTATCTTGAGGAAACTATTCATCGTCGCTTACAAAACAATTAACTTGTTTTAAAACAATTAAGTTGGTTATAACTGACGTTTGCTCATTTGGCCAAAAAAGCATAGTATTTCTATGGTATGACCATGGAAACCTCCATCTGGTGTGACGGGGCGATGGAACCGGTACGGCAGGTGCGGTGGTCGCCGAACAAATATTTTTTGCAGTGGTCATGTCTCAGTTTCGTTAAATTGTGACACCTTGAAAAGATTTTTTAACGTAAAAGATTGCGATTTTTTAGGATCAGAAGTTACATATTCTAACAGTTTACACCTCAGCCCCTGCCATTGAGGAGCTGGAGTACTGAAGGAACATGCAAAATGAATGAAAAATGCTATTTCAGAGCATCAGGGTGTAATTTCTGTAAATTTCCGAAGTGTTTACAACCCCTTGCGGATATTTTACGAGAGATTTAGGATTGAGTGTGAACACTGCACACTGCCTACATTAGACCTCTTAGATCCTATATACAATGGGTTAATATAGACCTAGATCATTAGTTGACTCAAGATAAGAAAATTGTTCTTTGTGAGGTTGGTCTGATATTTTGCGACAATGGATTGTAGATAAATTGTCTCATATGACGTTTACCCATTGAGTGTGGTTTTATCATGGAGGTTATACCTCCATGGTTCTATAATACAATAGGTACTTATTAGCTGATTCTAATAATACTGTATGTTGCTGAAGTGATTATTATTTATTGAGGTTAGTGTCACCTATCAATCCGTCAGTGATACCACGAAGAACCACACATTTTTATGCGCACACACAGAAATGTGCGTAAGTAAACGCAAAACGCGCACGTGACAGTGATCAACAAATAGGATCTTCACAGCTTGCGTCCTTCTGTACGCACGCGTACCAGCTCTGTTTTTCGTGGTATTTATGACGAATAAAATTATTTAGAAGTAGTAGGCCTATACGGTAACAGGAGTATTTGTGTTGTGATATTCAAAACAATTGCGTGTTTTATTAAATATCACACCTGTATATGGTTTTAGCCTACAGTAGTACCCTTATTTGGCCCCTTCGGGAGCTCCTCTACGTAGTAAACACAATTCGACATGAACTCGGCTTTAGACTAGATACGAAGAATTGATTTTTCAAGCGTATTTCAAATACCACGTGATGGCATTGTATGTATATTGGATAGGAAAGTCTCTAGTTAGTTAATTATTGACCGCAGTGTGCGTTAACCATATTAAGCCCCAGAACCAGCTATGTAGAATTTGTAGAGTGTATTCAACCCTGTGTTTACTAATAGTGATTGTGCTAAACTTATTGTAATCGTCACTCGTTAAGTGTTCACTTTGTTAGTTTTTGGTCATAAGAACAGTGGCGAATGTTTCGGAAATTGCGGACAATGCCCTAATCATCCAGGGTAGTCTTAGGCCACCTCTCGGCGGGCGTTAGCATTCCATATATTATCCAGGGTCATGTTGTGATAATTCGTAGACCCGACGAGAGCCGAACGCAGTGTTGCATTTCCGAGTGCAACAATGGCCATAGTATACCTGCTAACTTTTTGGGAGCCCAATGCGTCGAAACAGTCACTAGCAGGTTACAAGTACCCCGATTTCGACAAACAACCCCTCCCCAAAAAAAGAAAAAAAAAAAAACCAAAAACTCGTGCATTGTATTACGTCTTGTACCACCTGTAGGACCTATGCTGCATTCGTTGTACTCCTTGTAGTTTTTCATCTATTCAAAATGTAATCTTTTATGGTATTTTCCCCTCATTTTTGGGTTTCTGGAATAGGTCAGTTATTTTTTTATGAATTCTTCTCATCCGTGAAATTCGATGTATGCGTGAGACATCCAAAATGGGCCCCCATGCGTGGTACACACTCAATATGCATGAGAGTAGTCAAACCATTCAGTATTATTTTTATATAGAGTACCTCCATGGTCTAAACAAGGAATAAAGTCCAGCAATGGAATTGTTGCAACCATGGAGGTTGAATCTATCCTCCATGTTACAACCTAGTACGATAAATAAATGTAATAAAAAAATAAACAACCTTTGAATTTAAAATATTACTCTTTAATATCTGAACTGTATTTAGGGTCTCAATTTTACGATTTTAACGAAACGAAAAAAGTGTATGTTTTACATTTGTACTATGCCTTATGGTTCAATGCACTATAATGTCAACGGCTATACTGTACTATAGTAAATAGCGCCACCAACTATAGACATTTCTGCAAATAGACAACTACAATACATTAATTTTTGGGCTCAAAATGTTAAGATAATTTTCGTTAGAGTATGTTGAACAACGTGATAATTTGACGTGTAATAATTGAATGCAATTTGTCTGTTGAATTTCTCAAGGGGAAATACGTTCATAGAACAATCTTTTGTTAATAGGATGCATGCCGCCCACGTCTCTCACACTCCGCCCAAATTTCCCTTCGTTCCCGTCTCAATTAAAGTATGTATTCCTAATCTGATAATTAGTCGTTGAGAATATTACTTTCTTAGCATTATACTATGTATTCAAACCCTCTAGAATATGTTTATTAGAAATGGATTTTAATACTGCGCATTATGGCCTGTATCTTATCACTTAGCAGACAGTAAGCGCTCCCGTACGTAATAAAACTATAGTCGCACACAGCTCATGAGCGCGGTGTGCCGTTTCATGTAAGAGTTAGGCCTACCTTCGTCCTAGTTATAATCAGCGTATATTACACAGTTAAAAAGCTTTGCGATATAGATTGCCGTGGTCATGCTCGCTCTCAGTGTTAATACATCGACATATGTAGGCCAAATAATTCTCATATTATCTTTGAGATCATTATATACCGTTTAGTGTTCATGTTTTTACATCTATTGTGTCTAAGTAATGATGTATACAAAAGCAATATCTTATGGCGCGCTGATGACGCAAAAATGGAACATAAAACTGAGAACGGTCGACGAAGACGGAAGAAAATCAGAGTAGCCTTATGTGGTACATGTTTTTACTTTTCCCGGTCTGTCGGTCAGTTTACTACGAAACTTTTTAGAATATGAAAGTATAATACCTATACGACGAACGAGATACACGCCATTCAATATTTCGACATAATTGTTGTCACCATCAGGAATGTTTTGGTCATATGTAGGATGATGGTGTTTACAATGATGAACTAAAGTAGCCTTTCGTGTTGGTTTGCTGAAACAAAATAACCAAGTCAACCGTTTTCCCAGATGATCAACACGGATTTGAGTGTTTTCCGATTATTGTGTTTTTTCAACGGACATAATAGAGACGATTGACTTAGCAAGTTCGTGATGTGACGTCATTGAATGGTCTATCGATCACTGTTTATCCGGTTTTCATTCACGAAGCTCAACCTTGTGTGTTTTCTCAAGATGTGGCTAGGATGGACGCTCTTGGTTAAATGTCAGATGATAAATGTGTTATTAAAAAGCTTAATTATTTAGTGGAATTAACACAGCGATACGCGCAAGTTATTTAACTGAAGTAGCCACTGAGTACACGCCCATCTTAAGACATTTTCTTCAGAATCACCTTGTAAAGCGTATGTTGGTACATATCCTGGTATTTTTAGCAACCCTGTTGAGTTTTATTATATAATCATGTATATTGAGTTCTTATTAAGTGATTGGATCGGTACTGGATTGTCATTGGATCCATGTGCGTAGTCTAATTTACATAGACGCACGCGCCCTTTGAAGCTTTACGCGCCTTACACGGTGACTCCTCAGCAACACCTGGTTTATCTTAAAGTACATTGGTACCATCCTGATATCTTAAAACATCGTCTAGAGAAACCTTTTGTAATTGATTGTTTTTTTATTCATCTTCTTCATTCTGTGATGAATCAACTGGTGTAGCGTTATTCAATAGTCGTAATAGTATGGTACTTTACGCACTGTTTGAAACTTTTACACGGCATATTATGACGTAAGTAGTTCCTTTTTGTTTGATACTTTTCGTCATATTTACTTAATGTAGTTGGTTTAAAAAAATACACAGTAACGCAGTAGGGTAGTGTACTACGGTATCAGTGGATTAAGGCAGGTGTCAGGACATTCGATTACTCGTTTGCTGGTTGTTTGGGATGTTGTTCACCGTTTAATAACTGAACAATCATCCAATCTTCAACAGATCGTGGATCGGTATTCTGCTTGTCTGATCGCATTGTTTATTTACGAGATTACTGGAGCGTGCCGGATCTTAAGGATTAGTGATCGATCATGACCCTGACGTCATTGTCAGGTCAGGATAACAAACAAATTTTCTTTCAATACTTCAGTACCACAGTTTATCTCACTTATTTTATAAGTTCAATTATAATCACGCATGATAGGGTCTATAATCTTTTTTTTTCTTCTCATATTATATCTATATATTCATGACATGTTTTACCTCTTGTAACAGTTTATTGTTAAGTTTAGTTAAGGAGATGCCATTATTATATTAGCCTCTGGCCATAACGGCTATGTGGCTATGAATAATGCTGTATCCAAATTTTCATAAATAAATAAAATAAATAAAAAAGGCGTACCATGATCGGACTGACATCGGATATTGTACACCTCTTTTCCACAGAGTGGAAATCTTTTATGGTATAGAGGTACCTCCATGCTGATACCATATCCACCGACCAATCGTTTACTCTCCTTTGGTTGAGTAAAATTGTACATTAGAGTTATTTTAGGGTTATTCCAAGGGTATTTTGTATTTTTTTAA
Organism: Nesometra sesokonis; assembly: GCA_025631205.1. Classification (NCBI taxonomy): domain Eukaryota; kingdom Metazoa; phylum Echinodermata; class Crinoidea; order Comatulida; family Antedonidae; genus Nesometra; species Nesometra sesokonis. The sequence continues at coordinate 788 of JAOTQE010013246.1, read as the reverse complement.
TTAGGCCGCTAGTACCCTGATCAGCTGTTCATTATTTCTGAGATACCACTTTCATATGCATTCAATAAATTCCTGTTGGTTTCCGCATGCGTCAACTTTCAGTGAACCTGGTTCTGTGACGACCGACCCTGCGAATTAGGTCAGAAGCTGTAAACAGGTCAGACATGTTCTACACAGTGGATGAGGATATTTGATAAGAGATATTATCGTTATCTGATAATTCTCTGACTGGTATACGGCATACAGTATTAATTCAAGTTAAAAACAGTTAGCCTCTTGTGGGTTTAGAGAATCATTGGACACACAAGCGACACGACCATGGGAACAAATCACCCGTTTATCTTAATCTAACCCGCGCGGCCTAAAAACACATTTTAGGCTTAGCTTTTTAACTTGTAACACAATCTTTGGAAATGTTTTTCCAGGTAGTATGCACTTTGAGCTGCTATTTTCTCTCACCATTATTGTCTTACGGTATTATTTTCATATCCAAGTTGTCACAGATGAGGCCGTTACAGGCAATGTGATTTGTGTAATTTGTTTACAAAACCAATCAGAAACGGCTCATAAATATCACGATTGCACATGTAAATCTTTGTTTACATAACACAACAAATGAAAGTAGGCCTACAGGTCCGGTGCCATATTGTTATATAATTATTACTATAATATGAATAGGCCTATTTGATTTCGTTAAAAGTATCTAACTGGTATCAAAGAATATAAATAGCACAAGAATGAGCACACGCGACGGTTCGCGTGTTTTAGAATGGAACGCTCAAAATGGC
>JAOTQE010013245.1:0-18485 GCA_025631205.1 Nesometra sesokonis | reverse complement strand
CCCCCCCCCCCCCCCCTGGATCCGCGCCTAAAAAAGAGCAGTTTCCAGAGCGACCGAACCAAATTAAAAAAAAAAAAAAACAAATGTTCTTGAGCAACAAAGACTTTTCACGTCTTCTCCATTTTTCTGAATGTATTTATGCCTAGGTCTATGTAATGTAATTTCCAAATTGTTGGATCGATAAGGAACCATGTAAAAATTATTCTACTGTTTTCTACAGTGAGTTTATCAGAGGCGGAGCCACAAGATCTGGATAGAGGGGGACCGGTGCAGGATATAGGGGTCCCGGTTTCATATTCCGCGCTGGTGTTTATGGTCTGGAGTCCTCACCAGGATATTTTTTGTAAACTAGTTGCGTTTCCTATGTATCTGAGAGGCCATGTTTGCAGATAATTCATTGCAGAGAATACTTTTTTAGGTTCAAATAATATAATCCATGGGTGGATGCAGACTTTTGGAAAAGGGCGGGGCGGAAGGTAGAGAGACAAAGTTTTAGGGGATCCGGGGGCATGCTCTCCCGTAAAATTTTGGTCTTTAGATGTCCGGAAATGGCCTCAGTGGGGTGTTAAGGGATCAAATCTTGTTGAATATTTGAGGCAAGGCATGGCAAAACCACTAAGTTGTCGCACACAAAGTTATTGAGAAATAAACAAATAAACAACAGGAAATATAAAGAAATACAAAAGAAATTTTTGATTATTTGTTCAATAACTTTAGTTATAATTGTCCGATTTTAATAATTAACCCCTCATTTTGTAGCTTATTAGCAGTGCAATAAGTTTTTGGATTAATTTCATTTTTCAATTTTCCGACAACTTGGTGGTTTTCCCATATCTTGCCTCATTTTAGTTTTATAGACAATGTTAATAATATTGATATACTTTACTTTCCGAAAGGGGGGTGCCCTCTCCCTTAAATCCGCCCCTGTAATCCTAAGACTCGGTCGGGTGGGCCCTCACTTGGGCCCGCGCGTGTTTATTGCTGTCTACAGTTACTGCAGTAATCAAGTGTCATCATAATTATCTTTTAATGTTCCTTTTAGTATTAATACTTTATACTGTACTATTATTGTATCTGAATTACTGCAGTAACTGTAACAGGGTAAATTATTGGCCCTAACGCGATTATATACTTGGGCTATTCTATCTTCTTTTTTTTTTAATATTTGAAAAATTACGTAACTTATAGATTAAAACTTAATTTTTGTTTTTCCATAATATTTACTTCCTATATAAATTACAGCTTCGAAACAGCCTTAATTTTTGACCCATGACTTCTGCAATAATAACCATTATTCTCAAACAGATTATCATGGTAAAGTAGCCTACTTGTTAGTTATTATTGTTGTATATAGGGAAATTATCATTTCGAAGAAATACATTAAAATAACAACCTAACCCACATTAAGAAATGATCGATATTGTATATTTAATCTCTCGAAAGAATTTAAATGTTAAGATCACTTTTTTTACAATAAAGGTAATATTATTGGTTTTACTGATATGACTAACAATATTTTATAATTTACGATAGTGTTGTTAAATTTGTTAAATGCTATTTTATGTGTTGAAATTGAAAATCCATTATGACAACTTCGTTTATTCAACTTTCAAAAGGTAAATGTTAACGCCTGATCAATATTATCATTGCATAGGCCTAATTGTAGGCCCATGAATTGTATTTCAGGCCTATATTTCAATCTAATGTCAACGACACAAATGGCCTACTGTATTGTAAATCTGACAATAAAGACTACATTGGGCCTATATTAATTTGGGCCTATAATCATCAGTGTAAAAACTATGAGGAGGTATCATAGGCCTATGATAAGCCTACAGTAATCATTAAGAGTGGCAATACATAGTAGACGTAATAAGAACAGCAAAAGATCAAATGTTTGTGACATTCTAAGATTTCTCCGTCTCGGCATTCATTTTGAATAAGTAGCCTATGTATGATTTACATACAGTGTTGTATATTTGAATACTATTGCTATTTTTGACATTCAGTTACACAAGTGCATCACATAGCGAATATTCGAATATTCGATGATGATGATGATGATGATGATGATGATGATGACGATGATGACGACGACGATGATAATGATGGTGATGACGATGATGATGATGATGACGATGATGACGACGACGATGATAATGATGGTGATGGTAATGATGATAATAATGATGACGATGACCATGATCATGACGACGTCGATGAAGAAGATAGTGACGACGATGACGTTGATGATGGTGACGACTACAACAATAACGACGACGTTGATAATGGTGTCGATAACGATGATGACGACGACAAATACGATGATAATGACTATGACGACGACAACGATGACGGCGATGATGATGAAGATGACGACGATGACAATGCCCCGCAGACGACGATGACGATACGACCGTGGACGATTACGGTGGCGGCGACAGACGATGACGACGACGACGATGATGATGATGATGATGATGATAATGATCATGATGATGATCATGATGATGATCATGATGATCATGATCATGATCATGATGATCATGATGATCATGATGATCATGATGGTTATACTATAATGACGATGATAATATTAACGAGATATCAAATAATATTTTCTCTGTAACCACATCTAAAAAAGTGTAAATTCTAAATAAAAGGGGCGAAGAGGAAACATTATATATTAACGAGATATAAAATAATATTTTCTCTGTAACCACATGCAAATAAGTGTAAATTCTAAATTAAAGGGGCGAAGAGGAAACATTAAATCAAAATGCATCCCAACGCTTCACGCTCTGTTATAATGAGAAATAATACAAAAATAGCTTTGTGTGTTTTATTATTAACTGCATTATAAACGAGATATAAAATACAAAATATACAAATATAGACAGGTGAAGCTTATGAAAATGAAAACATGAATTAAAGATAAAATAATATTCAACAAATTGATAATCCCCAAGTAAAATATACACGATACTGACAGATTTTTTTAAATCTTAATATCTGCGTGGTTATATTCAATAAGTTAAAAAGTGATTCAAAGAAATTGATCGCGTATTCTCAATGGATGAATTTAAACCGTCAGATTGCGGAGTGATATATACAGTGTACCGACAGATAAAGTGGCGTACGTCCAGTAGATTCCAGATCAGCATATGAGCTCGAGTTTGTACTAGGACAACATTCGCGCCAATTATAGGACAACATTCGGACAAATTCTTGTAGGACAACATTCACTTCAATTATAGGACAACATTCGCTGCAATTGCAGGACATTTGTGTTAATTGCATGACAACATTCGATCCAATTTTAGGACAAATTTCCGTTAATTATTGATATTGAACAACATCCACACCAATTGTTGGTATTTAAGACAACCTTCGCGCCAATTGTTGGCATTAGTACAACATTTGCCTCAAAATGATTTGGTTACCCTCATGTCGACTTTCAATAGTTTTACTCATCGTTTTCATCATATCAGTTACTTCAGGTAATGTTATTATTGTTTTTGTAAAGTTAAGTTTACATGTTTCATTTAATTGATACTAGGCCTATATACTGAAGTAGGCCTATTGTGGGATATGTGTAGGCACATGTGTGATACATAGTGAGTACAATAGGAATGACTTTTAAAGAATATCTTTTCTAAGCTATGCTTTTGGATATATTAAACAAAACTATCTTAAACGATATTCTGTTAAGCAATTAACGTTATTTTAATTTTGTATAATAACTACAGTATATTATTTAACGTACCTTCTATACCAAAATATTTATATTAGCAGTATTATATATTATTCTGATTGTTTTAGTTTGTATATACTGGTACTTTCTAGCAAGCATAATAAGTTCTTAAACAAAGTAAAGAAAAAAGAAATCTTGAAAAGTAAAAATAAAGGTGAGTATAGGCCTATAATTTTAAAAAGTTGATTTTTTATACCAAGAGGCCTGGTTGAACAGATAACTTGAGGCGACTGGCATGGCTAGCCAAAAGCGTGCTAAGTATTGGATTCGAACCTTATTGACGCAACCCTTCTCTTTTAAAACAAATTTTTGGTAACCACGATTTATATAATATCAATAAAGTATATTTTATTTCTTATCATGTATTTATTTACAATATATACATTTTAAAGTTAAGAATTACAATAACAAAGTATAAAATAAAAACACAATTATTGCTGTAGTTAAACCTATAGTTATATTTAAAAAACAATATTGCAAGATTATGAATTGTAATTATTTTATTAGTGTACATTTTTTGGCGCGAATTTGCACACTGTTCATGCAGCAGGTCTACGAATAGACAGAAACTTGTTAAAGAAACAAAAAATCGATCGACAATAGGGAAGATTTAGGGCGGGGGGCGCAGCAAAACGTAGTTACGCCCCCACATACATATGGGCTAAAACAGGGTAACAAGACGCGCAGAATGGGAAAATAACTTTTTTTTATTGTCAAAATAAAACCAGCAACTACACACACCAGGACCTAAAAATGTGGGCCTCCCCCTCCCCCTTTTCCTGCATCCGCTCCTGAACAACTAGCTGAGCTTGAAGGAATTTAAAACAAATTGATTTATAAGAATGACACAGAGCCGGAGCTTATCGAAGTAAGAGTACTTGTTTCAGCGAAGATATTGATTTTATCCATTCTGACATTCAATTAACCAAATCCGTCTTTTATTTCCGAAATATAGGAAATATAATTATCCATGGTGAAAACACAGCATAATAGCAATGTAATAGCGAAAATACTTCGTGGTTAAACTGTTATACACGCGTACAAAATACCCACGAAAAGGCGCAATACGCGTGCGTGCCGTGGTTAACATAGAAACATCCAAAATTGTGACTGTACTCGCGTCATTTTACACGTGTGCGTAAAAGTTTGCGTCTTTTTATTGACACGAAATAATAGTGAGGTTTCGTAATTTTACGAAATACAATAACGAAAACACATACGCCACACGTTCATTTTTTAATGTTGATAAGTGTGTTCACAAATATATCCAATTTTCTATCCAATTGATAATAGTCGAAAAAAATACTGATCAACGATGATAGATATTTAGGATGTACAATTCAAATGTTACTAGAATTTGTGACGTTTTCGTTTTCGTATTTCGTAAAGTTACGAAACCTCCCTAAAGACGCAGGTCTAGTTCAGCAAACTACGTCAGAGATGTGGTGTTGCAACAACTTAACAGAAAAAGACTACGATTAACACACAAGTTGTTTTATCTTCTTAGAAAGAAGCAAACCATCTGTAGTTTGTCGAAATGTCAATTATTGAATAATAATTAAATTTCTATTTATTATTTTATTTTAATAATCGGTGCGTTGATTTATTTTATCTCGTAACTTTACCTCGTAATATTGGACTTGACGGAATTTGTAGTAATCCGTCATAATTAAAGCAGCATCTAATTACGTTTCGTTAAATATGTATTGCCACCTGACAAACGGTAACAATTGATTTTAAAACAGTTTGTGTATTTTGAAGAAAGTTGTAACCTTGAGCACAGCTTAAAAAATAAAAATCTATCCAAGCCACGATATGATTAAAAAAATAAAGTCAATTTGTTTTTATTTCCAAATTCTTAACGTTCATGTCATTTTAAAGGGGAACTCCGGGATTAATCTTTCTATGGATATGTCTGTAAAACAATTAGTTATGACCTCAATTATAAACTTTCAAAACATTTAGACAATGAGCGAATGAAGCAAAATACTTTAAAAAATGGACTCAAAAATGTGGGTCTACTATTCATATTATAATGTTAAAGAGTAGAAGTAGTAGTAGTAGTCAGGGAGAGCGAAAGAAAAGGCTTATCAATAAACTGCAAGAAAACAGAGTGCAAAGTCATTTCAAAGGTGAGTCCAAGCTGCACACTGAAGGTTGGTGACCAAACAATCGGTCAAGCTTCATCCTTCAACTACCTCGGTAGTCTCATTACAAAGGATGCCAGATGTGTAAAGGAGATCAAAAGAAGAATTGTTCTGGCAAAATCTACATTTTCAAAGCTAGAAAAGATCCTGGTAAATCGCACTATGGGTATGAGGACCAGAACACGGGTTCTTAATTACTACGTCTACCCTGTGTTAACGTATGGAAGTGTGACATGGACAGTAACATCAGAAACACGTAAGCGGCTAGAAAGTTGTGAAGTCTGGTTTCTCGGGAAAATTATGAGAATACATTGGACAGACAAAGTGAACAATGACGAAGTTTTCTGTAGAGCAGGAATAAATAAGAAACTGGTGAAAGATGTAAGAATGAGGTAGATGAGATTTCTGGGTCATGTGATTAGAAAAGAAAGTCCGGAGAATTTGGCATGACAGGAAGGATTGAAGAAAAGAGAAGCAGGTGAAGAAGAAGAGTTACACGGATGTTGAGTTTGAGGAAATGGCTGGAGGAAAATGGAGCTCAACATCAGGTAGAGGAGCTGGAGAAGAGCTAATAACAGGACAATATGGGACGCATGATAGCCGAAGTCTTACGATATGGCACCTAGAATTAGAAGAAAGAATAGAAAAATTACGGGTTTTTCAAAGGGCTGTTTTTGAAAAGCGTATTAAAAATCACATTACAAAGTACCTATCTGTATGTAAATTTGACTTTTTTTTTCATTTAAGCCTATGAGTTATATTTGTAATAGGCCTAATTTCAATTTTTAAACACAACCCTTTCAAAATTTGTCATTTTTCTATTCTTAAACACTGTGTAATAGTAGACCCACTTTTGACTTTGGACTCACATTGCAACATGGTTTTTTGTCATTATATCACTGTTGAAATGTTTTTAAATAATATCGTTTAGGTCACAACTAATTGTTCTATAGATTCATCCATAGAAATTTTAATCTGGAAGTTCACCTTTAAATGATACGATCAAGATAATTTTAAACTTTAATGATGATGGTTGATTATTTAATTAACAGTATATCTTTAACGTCCGTTTTTACGCCAGTTCAATGGTGGCGCCAGTGGGGGCCGGGGGACCAGGCTCCCCCCCCCCGGTCGGGGAAGATTGACCATTTTCGTCGGGGAAAAGCAAAATAAAAATATCGTTGGGCCAAAAACGGGGCAATGACTTTTGTTTTTTTTTTTTGCTCGTCAAAACCAAACCGGTAACCACGCCCACCCGGACCTCCCCATTGGCCGCTTCCCCCACCACCCGGGGGGGGGGAAAATCCTGGCGCCACTACTGCTACCAGGGCACTACAATGGGGAAATAACCCCTTTTCGCCAAAACTGCCAAACACTGTTAACAACAAATGCCAATTTTTTGACATCAACGCTTTACGGAGGTGTGGGTAGGCCTAGCTCCGCCCCGGCACCACCACACACATCTCCTTTCCTTTTTATCTTGGGCACACTGTTGCACTGTTGAACAATTTGTAAAGACGGAGGTGTTGTTCATAAGATAAATGAGTGTAGTCAGTCTATCAATAAGCACAGAGATATAATATATAAAATTGAGATATGAAACTAGTAAAATTCTTTAAGTAATAATAGTAGTTGAATGAAAGCTCCTCCAATTACCTCTCTTTCTTCTGTCTTCTCGGTCACTGGGTTTATACGGTAGGTACACATTACTTAAAATATGTTTTTTATATGTTAAGCATCTTTTTCATAGTGTTGACAAGGTTTATTAAACTCAGGAATTTTTCTGTTTTTAAACGTTTGATTTTCCTTTTCCGTAACCTTGACGATTACTTGAGAAAAGCATTCTAAGTACTGCATGCAAAACACATTAATAATTTACATTCAAGTATATGAAGTTAGGATTATGCTATTATGCGCATCCATATTTTATAAAATGAGGCGCCAACTGTGCGTAGTATGAAACGCCAGGACGGACAAAACATTCAGTTCCAACAAGGGACTCGAATAAGTAAATTCCGCGTCGAAATGTGATGTGTGCGACTGCGCCTGAAAAAAAAGACTCGAAAGCGACTTCACTGAAGCGCATCGAAATTTCACTTCAAGATTTAGCCTCCCTTATTTTTATACCTCCCTGGTTTGTTGATCAACGTCGCGTTGCCCATTGCGACAAACCGATTCAAGACGATTATTCGGATTAATTAGTGAAAAGACAATCATTAAGCATTCATTAAACCAACACTTAAAATAAAAATACATACTTTGGGGCAAGTCTATTCTTGATTGTGTGCCGTGTCTTGCACAGCTATGGTACGCCAGGGTGGACATATACATAGGCCTTAGTACCCATCGAGTACCACGTGCTACAGTTTGTTGCAAGGTTGCAAACAGCAACAGTTCCCTTGTCGATGCTGGAAATGATAGACATAACCTTCAGTGTTATCATTGGTTGTCAGTAGACTTATTACAACAATTAAAACTAAAGGACCAGTATATACGCGTACAAAGGTTACTGTCTTAATACCTGTCATCGTAATTCGCGTACAAAGGTTACTGTCTCAATACCTGTCATCGTAATTTAGACTACGTAATTTTACAATGGCTTTTATGAGTTAAACGCCAGCCATTGTATTAATTTACTTCTGGTTAGGACCCATCATTTATTTATGAGGTACAATACATGACATTGAATCCTACAGACGAATATCATCCTCTTTTAAATGTTCTGCCCTCATTGTTATATTAGATGGATTAATTATATAATAGTACTGTACTATATACTATAACACACTGTACAGTATTAGTAGTGGTGGTAGTGTTGGTAATGAGATGAAGACTTAAAGGGTGAAACAAAGGTGGTTAGTCAGTAAGCTTGTGATTTAAGTTTGATTTAGTGTTTGTTATTAAAACTAGTTCAAAACGACGGAGACGTCTTACAATAAAACTACCAATATAATTGGCAAACATTTGGTTTATTATGATGTTTGCTGTGGTTGTTCGAAATAACAGATTACACATACGATGGCTATGTTTTCCGGTTTCTTTCAAGCCAATATTTTAAGCCTCTAATCTATCACATATATCATTCAATAATTCCAACAAGATTTGCGTAACTCCTTTTACGCATCAATGAGCACGATTTGTGTAACTTCTGTCATGGTTCACTGAGCACGTCTTGGTGTGTAACGGTTGTGCGCAGCGATCCCGGTGTGATGATTCGGTTCAGTTTACTGTTAGGTTCGTGATCGAGTGGATATACAGTACCACCGTTAGGCAGAGCAGGTCAGCCGGTGAATTTATGATATATGGAGTGATCGTATCGTGGTGCAGACTCTCCTTAGGCTCTTTTTGGATGGGATATGGTAAATAATCTGGTTTTAACTTACTCTCAGGCAGGTTGTATGCCAATTCCTTATGTACGTAGAAGGCAGTATTGGTATTGCTATTTGAAACCCTACAGTAATTTTTAACTCCGATGAGAACCTTTATTATAGCATGGAGGTATAATTTTATACCTCCATGATTATAGGCTACTCGTCTGATAATCGTCTAATAAATAAATATCTAGGCCTACACAGTGCAAATATTACCAACAATTACACTTTAACATAACCAGTCTATAGGCCTATTTTAATTATGGCTTTGTACAGTATTAGATAACATATAGGCCTAGTGCTACTATTCGTTCTGCCGCCGTAAATACTACTACTGTAGCATGGTAGCAGCACAAGCAAATGAACAGGTTAAACAATTTACTTACTATGGAACGCGTTTTGATTATTTTGTTTTCATAAATATTATCGCCACTTTGAACCAAGAAAAAAGAAAAGCCAGACAATTTTATGCAATATAAGGCCTACTTTTGATCGCACCTCTTCTGATAAAGATGATTTCCCGAAAACGTTTTACATAACCTACTGATAGGTCATGTCAGTATAAACAATATAAATACATTCAATTTTAATTTCATAAATGTAATAGCATTACCCTGATTATCTTAAAGCACAAGACCCGATACGATCTGACTGCAACTAATCTACCAATCTAGTTGAGTTATGTAAACAGTTCCAGCTAATCTAGATATTTAGATTATTTTAATATTGTCTTATAACTTCACCGTCTCAATTATTGCTTAGCCTACATACCCACAGGGCCAAGTCGAATAAACCTGGGATTATTCTGTGGTTGGTGTTCGAATTCATTTACGACAAAGAATACTTATTAGTTTACAAATCCTCCACATAGGAGGGCTTTGTGGTACCTTTGTGTAATTTTTTGATTGGCAAACAAGCGTATCATTACTTGTTGAAAATTACAGTTTGACACGTAAGTCTGACTTCCAGTTGCTGAATTGATGACGTCATAAACAAGCGCGCGCGTACAACGAATTGATTGCGTGTTACGCAATAAACAGCAAAACCTATGGTCAGTTGATGGTGTTTATATGTTGACCAGGCATAATTTATTTTTTTAAGTAAAATCATTTCTTCAATATGATTGTAATTACATAATGGCAATGACCTGTCGAGTGTATTGAGTGTTTGTGAATTTAGCTGATTAGCTCGACATATTTCAAACATCTGTCTGGTCGTAGACATTTGTTGCTTGAAAGGGTAGAATGCACTGTACACTATTAAAATACCCTTATATTGGACAAATATAAATTGTACTCTTTCTAAGAGTCTGCGTCAGCCTCATCAAATCATCGGATAATGTAGCAGTATTATGATAATACACGATGCCTACTAATCTACTCTGACTTTCAGGCCTATCACAAAGTATGGTTTACGTGCGTTTGCAATGTAACGGTGGTCGTTGCCTATATACTTTAAATTATGTCCGTTTTCCTTGCTTTTGAACTTATAACCGGATGATACTTAACACCAAGGTTATCCTGTTATGCTTACCAAACATAACCTACTTCCCAAAAATACAGGTAAACATGGAATATAATTATTACAATGTTAGACTTTTAAAACAGACCCATTGTACTGTATGATGTCATGTTTAATTTATGGTATAATTTACGTTGTATTATTAATAATAAAATATAAAATTCCTAGTACTGTATTTGATACTTTAGGAAACTATTTCGTATTTAGTGTAAACTTTACAATCATACATTTTCTGGACAAACTTCCTGTACAAGGGGTTTGCTCTTTTTAATAAATTGTATAGTACGGTACCTGGTGAGTTTATATTTGTTGCACTGTAAAATTTAATCTAATATTATTCTGTTGGTTGTATCTGAAGTATGGTATTTCCCCTAAACATTTCAAAGGTGCAATAAACCCACGATTGTTGTATCCAATGCAGGTTTTAATTGGATCAGATTTGATTTATATTGATTAGCTTCGCATTACCTTGTAAGTTGGGTTATTTCGGATCAATGATCGTCATGATGAAATTGTTATTGTCAAGCGTTCCGTACCCATGACTTACGTCAGAGTCAACCTCCATCATAAATGTAGTATTATGGAGCACCGATTAGGAGTCCTATAAGCACCCGTCTGATTAATATACTGGTATAATTTTTCATAGATAGGTGACTGTTTTTTTTACAAAATTCACTATTGAGGGCGCTTATCATCGGAGCTATTGTCCGTCTGTCCCAATTAACTCATGGGAATGTTAATCTTGCACTTTATTCTGTAGTTTAATAAGATCCGTGCTTCATGCCTGTGTCAATCGAATTTCGTTGCTCTGTTCGAATCTAAAGTAAGCCTATCGCTTCAATAGGTGTACTGGCTTGGAATAATTCAGTGCGATACGCCAAGGATAGCCCATAAGTCTGAAGAGAATTGGGTTGCGTTGGTGGTTTAGGCAGTGTACCGGGAGACAATTCCCTACAGTACTCTTTTTCATAGCAACAAAACCTGTTTTGATGTGCACGAGCCATTGCGCACATGGAAGCAACGTCTCAACGTCTCATCCGAAAGACTGAATTATTTCCTTAATTGTATTTCCATCCTCCAGCCGAAACACAAGAAGCCTCGGCGATTTGAACCGGGACCGGTAAATTGTAACAATTTTGAAAACCAACTTGCCCTCAATGCGTTGTGCTTTAGGCACAGATTCTCCAAGAGCTGAAATACAGTATTTATATCTTTGAACTTTTACGGAAATAAATCCACATTACAAACATTTTTTTTCATGCACCTAACGCTGCATTCATGTTGAGACCAACAACAATGATTGAATTGTATGTAATATCAAGTCAACGCTTCACACTTGTGCTTTTTTTTGTCAACAACTTCGAAAAGAATTTTGTAAATAGGTCTACCTGACTTTGAACATGAAGGTTGGGGCAAGTTCGTATTTCTTTATTCCTAACAGTATCCATGGTAACGTAAATGATCGATTTGACATGCATTGTTGTGACGATGTTTTTAAAACATTCAGGAATTTTACCCAAGATAATTTGAAAACTTTGTCTGTTGATATTTTCTACATCTGTTTGTTTACTTTATACCTCCATGCCTCGTCTGCCTACTGTCCAGTACTATTAATATCCACATTCCACACATAGGCCGCCGCCTAAATAAATATTTAGTCGTATGGAACGCCAAATTCGTCAAGTACTTTAATATAGGAGTGGCGCTGTAGCTTGGTGGTTAGCATGCTTGCCTTCCAATCCCGAGGTCCAGGGTTCAAACCTGGCTGAACGCTAGGTTGGTTCCCACGACATAACAACGCCACTCCCTAAGCCTCATAATGAGACTTGGTTTAGAAAAACATGGCGTAGTTCTCATCCTGTAAGTGGCGAGTTAACTTGCTGTTGGATGTGACACGAAATAAGAAAAAAAATAAGAAATATAATTAGTCTTGTTAAAATTATGAGGTATTTGTTGTCGACTTCGGCGCATTATGTTGTACATATATCATTTAAACTTATCAACATTGGGGTTTGGCTTGACCAATATTGGGGCTTAGTGGAGGTTGGAACCTGGCGCTTCAGCATCAAAGGAGACCGTGGTTAGATACAGTACCCAAAAATCGAAGTTTGTAAAAGTGCAGAAAGTAATCCGCCATGCCATACAAAACCTATAATCCATTGTTTTAAACTAACATTGTATCAATATGGAACATTGGTTTGTTGTTGAACCGTGATCATCAGTTACTATATATTATTATACTATACGGGGAAGAGACTTAATTTACTTAGCAGTGGACCTTTATGCTTGTAAACATTAATATAGACATTCCTACACATTAACAAATAGCTGGTGAATCATCGGTTAATAATTTAAATGACTTGATACAGAGCTTGATTATTGATCTTATGCATTATATTGAGGTTATTATATCAATAACTTATTAATGGAGCTAACAAAACGCTAGAGTTGTCTCCCGAGATTAACGACAATTCAATATTTGAAGATGAAATCAATTTATGTCTCCTTAAATTATGTGAAGGCAATAGACACTATCTATCGTCATAAATGTGATTTAGCTTATGAAATACTGACGTTTTAACACATTATTTTCTTCATAAAAAAGCAAAATCCGTGTTAGTGAAAATCTAACACAAGATCAAAGATTTCAACACAGGTCATATCAATCTTAATGTGCAGTATTGTATATCATAATTCTAACAAATCTAAATACTTCGTTTAACTTGGGTGTTCCAGTTTATTACTATTCTTATGTTTAATTTGTTAATCTTGAAAAAATGATTTTATTCTACTATGATAGGAACAAAAAAAAGATGTTAAAGGTAGCCCTGAGGGCCTAGTGAGAATAATTATGTAGGATTTTTTATCCCCTTAACATGTCATTCCAAACTGTCGGATCACTTTCATACCTGAATTATTGAGTGCAAATGGGCGCGGACCACTTTGTGATTGGTTATGGGTGGTCCGGGAGAGTGGAAGCTACCCTTGAAATTGAGGTTTTGTTGTTAATGAAATTTGTTCCAATCTACGAGCGTCATAAATATATGTATGATTTGTAGCACGACATACGGTAGACATCTGTTATTTGCTATGGAACGCCAACTATCGAAATTAAAAGCATCCTGATACCACACACTGTCCCTAGCTTCGTTTTAATTGAAAGGTAAACGGTGACACGTTACTTTAATTATTGGTTAAGCATTTGGGTTATCCAGAGACAACAGACGACCTTTTAAATCGACGTTTCTATTGTTTATAGGATTTTTCGAATAAATATAGGCCTACATATAGGCATGATATAGGCCACTGATTTGTAACGACAAACACCGTATCAATCTGTTTGGGTCTATGGAAGGCCGCCTACCATCGGAAATGGAAAGCATCCTAAGCCAAGCTGTACCTAATTTCCTTGTAATTTGAGTGTGAAGGGGAACGGGCAGTTGAATTGTGCTGCCTTGGGGTGGTGTGGGGAAACAGAGGTCAAGGCTTATGGTGTTTATGGATTCAGTCAAATCAATTTATATTGCCATTGCAGACTTAAAAAATCCGCTTTTTAACTAATTATAAATATCGTCAATAATTTAGATTATTTTTTAAAATATGTATGTATAGAACATTGTCAATTATACAGTTTTTTTATATTTATAGGCCTACATGATAATTTATTACAGTATGTCCTAAAAAACCTTTTTTTTTTTAGTCCGTACTGGGACTATGTCTGTAATGGCAATACTGTAGGCCTAAAAAGGCAAATTTGTTTCTCATGAATAGCTCTGTTACCAGGGTATGCAGTCTGTACCCCATTGACTTCAATTACAGTACCGTATACGGTACAATTTATATAATTTGTAACGCCACATACCCTAGCCATCTGTTTGGGAACTATGGAACGCCACCCACCGGAAATAAACAATCCAGTTAGGCCTACTAATCGATAGTTTCTATGTACAGTAGTTGATTCTTATAATATAATACAATTAAATTTTTTTTTATAAATAAAGTTGTTTGTTTATCCTTCACACTATTTAAATTTTGTAATATTTCATGTAGGACCTAGGCCCTAGTACAAAAAAGATATCACGACACAATGGATGGGTATTCCCCTGACTAACTCAACATTTTAAATTGTATTATCATCATCGAATTTACAGTGTCATCGTACAAACAATCACTTGTTTCGACACACTGAGTCAATGTGACAGGACTCACCTGTAATGTGTAATGACATTTAGTAGTTTTTATGTAATTTAGATAAGAGGTCCATGGTTTGATGTTAACAACATGTTATCACTGTACAAGTGAGATAAGTGACATTTTAGTTTGTATACGCTACAGTACCTAGACTCGTGTTTATGCTTGTAACATGATCGAGTTTTTAGCTTACTGTAGGGCAATGCAGAAACTGGGGCGGATCCAGGGTCCACCAAAAGGGGGTAGGAGCGCAATTTTCCAGGTCTGGTCGGGCCAATATCCAATTTTTTTCTTGGCGAGAAAAAAAAATTCATTTCCCAATTGTTTTGCTCTGGTCCCCTATTTTTCCAGTATTTTGGGTTTTTGTGGTTAATTTCTACCCCGGCGCACCAAATATAATGGGGCGCAACTACGGTTTGACGATAATGGGGGGGGGGGGCCGCCGGTTGCGATACCACCCCCTAAATCTGCCCCTGCGTTCCCATAATTTGAATTGGAGGTGCAAACAGGGGCGGATTTATTCTTTATTTATGTTTGTAACATTGAGTATTTTAGCTTACCGTAGGGCAGTTTTTCATCATGCCGTGGCAGTTAATTGTGCCGTACCCAGAATTTGAAATGACGATGCAAACAGGAGCGTCCAGGATGCAGCAAAGCGAGGCGGGGCGCACTATTTCAGATCGAGGTGGGCGTGTTCCCCATTTCGTTAAAAAAAAAAGGTACTTGCCATGTTTTTGCGTGCCTTTGACGGGTATTTTCAATTTTGGGACTCAACTTTAGGGTTCCGCACTAACGGGGCGCAATAATATAAGATATCATATGACACCAATCTCCTCCCACCAACCAATCTCTCCATATGGCGTCAATCCCTACCATCGACAGGGGCCCATTTCACATAACCCCCCCCCCCCCCGACAGGGACGAACGTTTTCATCAACGACCACTTCAGAGTTTTTAATTTGACAACCTAATAAGTGGTTTTCGGGGTTCCGTTCGTGCAACGGTGTACAACAATACAGTGACAGAGGGCTGGTCTTGTCAATTATAAAACGTACCTTTTTCATTTCAGAGCGCAACTGAAACCCTAAACTCCCCCACCACCTCCCCACGCCCCGCACCCTCGGTACGGGCCTGCAGTTTTGCTTTTCTTTATACTTCTAATGTATTACAGTACTAACAAGACTACGTAATCGTAAACGATTACACCCTCGCCTATGTTTTGAAGCCTAAAACTATAGTTTTCACTCGTTTCCTACTTCCACTGTGATATATACTCATAATCAGGTCAGGTCAGGCACATAAAATAAACATGCTGAATACTCTATTCAGGGTCAAGGAAGGTTATTTTTGGAATTTTAATGGCAACAGGTAACAGGTAGGACCAGAATATATCAGTAACTCTCAGGCCTGTTTAGTACCGTATCTACTGTATTTTTGTCACTTAAGAGAGGGCATTAGACACAAAATTATATAGATTAGAATCCAGAATTCATGTGGTAAGGCGGACCAGCACCAAACCTCGGGAAGACCTAGATACGATTGGTTCTGACATTGTTTGAACATTTGAAGTAAATCGGCCCAATAGTTTTTGAGATATGGATGCAGACAGACAGACAGACGCAGCTCATTACAATACCCTCTCCCCACTTCAGTGGGGCGAGGATAATAAACGTTGACGGAAGTATAGGAATTGCATGATTGCAGGCCCACCGATGGGCCCTCTTGCAAAACTGCAATATGACCCTTGACCCGTAGCCAGTGTTGTCATACTACAGTAGTGTCCTTAGTTGCATCTGTACATCATCGCTGGCAGAAGGGAATTGTGGGATAGTTTCTATCAATATAATAAACGTTTAACTTTCGTGGCGGTACGAACGTTTTAAAATCCTTTAGCGGCCCTGATTTTTATTAAGAAAACCTTCGAACTGTCAACAGAGACGCTATTGTTACTATACCATACTGAAAAAATAAAAGCATCGCTTGTCCTCATTCACTATCAGAATAAAATTATATGAATGCAAACCCTGGCGGAAATACAGTTATTTCCTCCATAGGTAAATGTATGTTGCTTAACTGATAGCCGATACCCATTATACTTCCCTGGTTATACAAGCGACCAATTAAGTGATTCGTTTCATTTATTATTTCCATCTAAAATATAAAATGCAAAAGACACTCAAATAACATTAACCCAACTTAAGTTGTTTCGAGGTTTAACCTCAGGATCTTGACGTCTTCTCTTCTTTTAAATTCAATAGGCCCACCTTGGTGACGTAGTTTTGTATGCTCTTTTATGTCCATAAAATAAAGGAGAATTCAAGAGGCCCACTTGAGGACGTTTCTGTTGACTTGGAAAATAATAGAAACTATAGGCAACTTGGACCTATTTGGTAAAGTATGTGACTTGGAACTCCGATTACCAG
This sequence comes from Nesometra sesokonis, assembly GCA_025631205.1. Lineage (NCBI taxonomy): Eukaryota > Metazoa > Echinodermata > Crinoidea > Comatulida > Antedonidae > Nesometra > Nesometra sesokonis. Next base: position 1,078 of record JAOTQE010013245.1, on the reverse strand, counting down.
TTTATGCAATATCGATGCGCAAATAATTTCACCATTATTGCGTCAATCTCCAAATAAGTTTTCATAGAAGAGCAGTCCCTATTCAATTTATAAAAAGGAAGGCCTAATCTAGAGCTAGTTGCTTGAAGTGGAAACATTTTGGGATCTTAGAAATATTGTGCACCATTCTAAGGGTACTACCGTACCGTACTATTACTTGTTTCATTAAATTGGAGCTTCTTTGTGATCAAGGCTCAATGTGGTTTGTGAAACGGCTTTCTTATACCACACAGTACCTGCTAAATCTAGTTAACGCACCTGGATAAAACAAGCATTTTCATAGGATCTGTGATTGTAGATAGGGCTATGTTACACACACCACACAATTTTACCAACACCTGTTAGAGTAAGTCCTGACAAATTTTGGGCCGATTTCCGTCGCTTAAAAGTATTTAAAAGATTAATAAGTAACTTGGACAGCTTTTATGCAATACGCGGATAAATTTAAAACTGTACAATATTCATCTTCCAGATACGTCTTCAAATAAGATGATTATTCCGATTCGTACCAGTATTTGTTCACTAATTTAGACCGTGTGCGTTGCTTTGTGAGATTGGGTACCCTGACAGTAACGAGTACCGGTATATTGTACGCCTTATACCTCTAGTATTCTTAGAAATTAATTATAATTTTAGACCGTGATTGTTCACCCGGATGTCTACCTGTTAATTAGTGACGCACATCCGGGCTCTGTTGGATACGAAAGGCTACAGAATGCTCAGAAAGTGTACGTCGCGTATAGTGGGAAACATAATATATGTTGTGGAGTACAGGATGATTATAGTTTCTAGTGGCAGTCGTTGATAAGAGGTAAAATCATCTTAGCATTGCCTCTTATTGTAACATCACTGTGCCTTGGTGTGTCGCTGGGTGATGAGTGGCTACGTATGATACGCCAGAGTGGACATAAATGTATCGAGTACACAGAACTACCCATATTTACAGAAATACCAATCAGTATATAGACTTGCTCCAAGTCTGTATATTTATTTTAATTTTTTAATAAAGTGCGCCACCAACGGATGATAAAGTTTAGTG
>JAOTQE010013234.1:0-10949 GCA_025631205.1 Nesometra sesokonis | reverse complement strand
ATAATTTTTATAACAAAAAAATGTTAAAAATACAATAATTATAAAACAGTTATGATTATATAACTTACATGTTTGTGTCGGAGGCTGAGAAATCCAAATAGTAGGTGCCTACATGGGACTCCCATTTTACAGTGTTAAGATCACCATCTAGCCGTAATAATAAATCTATGGTAAACACACAGATATGTAGGCACATTTTGACACTGTGTTGGCTAGGTTATTTTTCTTCTCTCTTAAAGTAGTCACACAAATGTAAACTTTATATTTTCTGAAGTAATTCAAGTTCTTTTTCTTACTTTTATATATGTTTTTTCTTTAACGTTTTTTGTTTACAATGTTTTTATGCACCGTTAGGTTTTGTCTAGACTTGCCCCAAATCTGTATATTATATTTTAAGTGTTTAATGAAATGTGCCACCAGTGGATGATGAAGTTTTAGTGGTGTGAGGTTTGTCGTTAATATACAGACTTGTACAACTGAATAAACCTGGTTTGAGAATGGAAAGTGCCGGGTAACATGAAGTAATGATTAACGTGCCGTATTTGGCTAATTAGGCCACTGAGATACCCAATCAAAATTCTCATTTTCGACCTACGAATGATGCCCTGAGAGAGCCTTATTACAAATATAGCATATAATTAGGGCATAGACTTTGTTTGCTGATCGAGGTGAACCTGATAATAGGTTTAACTCGATAGGCCTACTACTATATTATGACAATGTTGAGAGAACTACTAGGCCTAGAAAACGACAAACAATTGTTTTAGAAGTGGATTTGCTGGTGAGAAGAGGCCTACAATTTATGAATCTGCCGGTAATTGTTGTCAAACATGCATATTCAACTTTTTTCGAGTGGATAAGCAATCACATGCACCTGAAACCAGGCAAGCGGATAATTATATGCCCATAAAATTGTGGTGGGAAATCATGTGACATTGAAGTGTTTGCCAAGACGGTGATTCAAACATCAGAAAGGTATGACTATGGAATGCAATGGGTGCTTTTTGATTGCATTTTCGTGAATCAAACCGAATCACCGTCTTGAACCAAGACTAGGTTTTGTCTAAAGTTTGCCACTGTTACACATTTAAAGTCCAAATAAATATTAGAATATTGAAATTCATACACAAATATTGGGTCTAACTATAAAAGACAAGCTTAACAAATTTAAATATTCTCAGAATTTTTGAGAACATAACAAATACAATTAAATAATATATACAGTAATAAAAATTGTAGGTGGAAATTTCTTCAACTGTTTTATACTTTTAATGCACCGTGAACGCATACAATTTTTATTACGTAGCAAAGTATGGAAATTCCATGGGCCAACACAATATTGTCAACTTATAATAATATATGATAAAAAAATGTTAGTCATGGTCTCTGGAATACGATGATAAATAAATAATTCACTTACTCAGAGACAGAAATTGTAAACATACAACGTTTCGGCTCCTTCCACTAAGGGCCTTGATTACGTGAATGGTGGAATGCCGTCAGGTGACGCTCAGGTAAAACTCTATCGTAAATCGGGGGGAGCTGCAGGCCCTGGTCGCGGTTGAGGGGATCCAACCGGGATCGGCGAACATCTTTCTGTGACTGGACATACTGTCAGTCTAGACGAAGTGCAGATCCTTGGCAAGGAAGAACAGTGGTATTCTCGTAAGGTCAAGGAGGCGCTTTATATCAACATCAACAAGCCTCCCCACAACCGCGACCAGGGCCTGCAGCTCCCCCCGATTTACGATAGAGTTTTACCTGACCGTCATCTGACGGCATTCCACCATTCACATGATCAAGGCCCTTAGTGGAAGGAGCCGAAACGTTGTATGTTTACAATTTCTCTCTCTGAGTAAGTGAATTATTTTTTTATTATAATAATATAACTTCAATTTTTATTTTAAATTTCACCAACAAGACTGTACCTTCTAAACAGCTACTGCGTAAAATTTTGATTAAAAAAAACCCCAAAATTTACAATAACATTTCAAAATCGTGTTCTGGATCGGCCTTTTCAGAATGACAATCAACTGAAAATGGACGTTAAATTCAAAAAGTTTGTCACTTGTTGGCAGGCAGTGTAATATATTAATGAGTATTAAAATGCTTTATAAAAATCTTTTTTTTTAAAATTAGTGTCAAATGAAATTACTGGCAATTCACAATCAACAGTCCTAATATTATTTATAAGTGAAGGTCCAAGTCCCAAAATCATGCCTCGTTAAGGGGTTCCATTATTAAGTGACTTAATTAGTTATTGAGTTACATAGGATAGTATACTTCTATTAGCAAATGGTAGCCATTTTGGACGCCATCTTGGATTTGAGGGTCATGGCAGTAAATTTGCAACGGCACACCTCGTGATTATTTTTTCTATGGACATAAGCTAACAAAAAAATGAGGTGTGCTTAGTGTGTAGAAACTTGTAACCCTTTTTTGAGAGACTTGGACCTCCGCTTATTATCTCAATGCTTTAATTTGTTATATTATATAATAAACTACACTCTACCCTTAACAAAGGAATGGATAAAATATTAGATTTATTAATGTCTGATGAGGCTTTTTTTATACCTTATTTCAAGAACACTCCAATGCTGAAAATTGGAACCATGTCAAAAGTATTATACTGCAGTTACTGCAGAAATGTATTGCTATTAAGTCTACTACAGGAATTCAGTCCTTATTTTCATTTCAACCTCTGCTTTGCAGACACAATTTGCTAAGTCAAAAATAAAATTTTATTTTTATTCTGCCTTCCCTGCAGCTGATTGTCAAAAATTTATGTGAAACAAGATATAAAAAAGACCTCTTGCCTTACAAATTCTATAATTATATTGATGATCATTTTTTCGCAATAACTTCTCTATAAAACCTATTTAGTTGTTCAAGAAAGATGAAGGTGAGGACTGTGTGAGGGCCAAGACGGGCGTAATATGGTGTGAAGCCTTTCCATAGACTGAATATGCCTTCTGATCGAATTGTCCTAACGAGAACATCCTGCAAAATAAAGACAAGATACAGTAATAAAGATTGCAACATCGAATTTCCAGGCTATACATTTTTGTTAACACTAAAGCCGGGCACTCACTTCATCATGCAACGGTCGTACAATGATCAGACAACTAAACCATCGCTCCCTGTGTGTGTGGTTGCCAGACGTGATGATTTTTTTTACTCATCAGCCAACGGTTAGTGATTTCCCTGTTGAATCACTAAAAAAACCGTCGGCAAATGAATAGGAGACTGTCGTCGCGTCTGACAACAACATATACATGGAGCGACGATTTAGTCGTGCGACCGTCGTACGACCATCGCATGACGCCGTGAATGCCCGGCTTAACAATGCAGTTAACATGTATACACGTGGGAGAGCCAACCCAAAGGTGTGATAATTTGGAAAATTGAAAATTTAGTTATATATATTTTATGAAACTACACACTATTATCTTTAAAATTCAAAGAAAAAAAAAATCAGTTTCATATGACGTTTGCCTATGAAATTATGAATCAAACTTTGAATATTTAATAATAATATGTGACATTTAAATAGCGCTTATTGCTAAGCACTTCATAATTATTACCCCTAGTCATTGGAACAAACACCTATTAAATACAATCCATTCCATAATGTTGCAGCTGTATTCAGTGCATATGGCATTTGTACCTTTCAGGTACTCATTTATACTCCTGGGTGGAGAGAGGCAACGTGGATAAAGTGTCTTGCCTAGGAACAGACAACTGACCAGAATAAGCCTCGAACCACCAACCTCGTGATTGGAAGTTCGAAATGCAAACGTTGCACCAGCTGCTTCAACAAAGAATGCAAGTTTTGAGAAAACTCCATTTGAAAATTGATGATCAGTATACTGCGATTAAACAGGATTAATTTAAATTGCATTTTTTAACATTTACTGATCAAATATCTGAAACTTAAGATTGGGTTAAAGCTGCTGCTTACACCTACATATTTCACTTATCCAAACTTCATGCCACCATGATCTCAACGTTTAAAAAATATTATTCAGCTTGATATAATAAATTTATATAGTATTAAAAGCTTTTGATGCGATACAAACAATATTGTACAAGCTGTGACGAAATGCTTTGCTACAGTGGTTACAATATTTGTTTGTATATGTTGAAAATATATATTGAATATAATTATTGTACAAAAATTGAACATAAAATGTTATATGTGAACCAATGCCTGTAAGGTTAAACAAATTTAGATCTGTCTATATTAGACCTACCTAGCTTTTGACAGTTGACATTTGACTATTACAAGATTCCAAAAATAAGGCATCAATTGTAATCTTGAAACAATATTGTAACAAATTAAGATTTATCTAGGTTAGGTATCTAGGCTCTCAAAGCTCATAACACCTAGCATAGAAATCCCAGCAGATTCACAGATATCCAATATTGTATCCATTGATAGCAGATAATAATTATAAAACGTATCTTCTGGACTTACTCTGATCTAGTAGAGCTGGCTACGTATCACAACTCAACCGAGTCGCATAATCAAGCCTAGTACTCGTCTGGTCTATTTTTTACCGTGAACAGGTGGTGATATATTTATAATTATATCCATTGATAGTGTAGACTGGTTCAATGTAAAATTATATTGAACAAGGAAAATATACATAATTGAATGATAAGGAAGTATACGCGATATCAACTTACAGCGGCTCCTTTGAATTCTGGCTTTCCATCGATTACTTTCATACTTTGAATCCTAAAAAATCAATGATTTTATTAATACATAGAGGGCACACTTCATATTTACAGGAAAAGATAACATTACATGGCAAGAGAAATACTTAGCATTTGTGTTTATAATGCATAAAAGCAACGCAGAACAACAAAACGTGACAGTATGTAATATGTTCTAAGGGGCCATCCATAAATGATGTCAGACAAATTTTGGCATTTTTTGACCCTCCCCTCTCCCCCTTGTCACAAATTGCCACACTTTGTTAGACCCCTAAAAATGATGTCACAAACCTTAAAGATTTTGAAACTATTGACAAAATGTATGTAGGTCCCTAGGACATTTTCTCATTATATTCAATGTCTTTAGTAACAAACAATATATTCACTTACAAACATAAAAAAAGAATCAAAATGTTGCAAAAACTTTCATGAGGCTGAAATTTAGGGCATAGTCTAATTAAAGACTAATTAATTAGTCTTGCTCTCTTTCGAGCAGAGGAATTTCCAATGTTGATTTCTCTGACCGAGACTAATGATATACAATATTTGAAAAGATAAAAATTGTGATGTCACAATTAACTGACCTACCCCTCCCCTTGTCACAAGTTGTCACAGTTCAGGCAACCCCCTCCCCCCTTGAGTGTGACATCATTTATGGATGGCCCCTAACAACATTTTGAGGAAGTTAATATTGATATTTGAAGCGCAACAAATAAAACAATCAAGATTCAATTAACGAAAAAACCTGTCATGGCCACTAGGAACATGAGTAAACTAGCATCAATAAAGTCCACAGTGCACCATTTTTTGAACAAACAGTGCTGCCATGGAAACCAGGGACACAGTGTAAACCTAGTTTTACAAATTCCAAAGGCACACCACATTTTGGTGAACAGGGTTGTTGTGGAAACTGGGAACATAATTTCATCATAATAAGAAAATTTTACATATCTGAAAATGGTACAATAGTTTAAATTATAATTGTGACAAATCAAAAATTTAACTGATTTGATTGACAGTTTCAACCTCCTTTTGATGGAGGTCTTCTTTATAGTAATGGCATTGTTTTGAAACATGCTCACTGGTAGGGTGTCATATATACGTGACTCAGTAAGTGATCTCCTTCATCTAGATTCATTTTCTTCTCTCCTCTACATCTGATCTATATCGCCTCCTTGATAGTCTGAAGTTTTCATCATCTGTCCTAACTATGATCTTGGGATAGTCAATGATATGATTTTCTTGCATGGTCAATGTCATAGCGGACCATGCATACAAGAAAATGATATCATCATCATCATCATTGAATAGGCAGACGATGAAAACATCAAACGTATCATGGGGCGATATGGATGAGAGAAGGCCATGAATCGAGACTCGAGACTAAGGTGTTCACTTTCTGAGTCTTGTATACAACGTATACAACCCTGTTGTTACCTGGCTCGGGGAGGTGTTGATTAACAACAGGGCCATCACTTTGAGGAAGACCTCCATCAAGAGAAGTTGAAACTGTCAGGTCAGTTAAATACTTTGTTTTTAAAAATTAAAATTTATAGGCAATTCCAGAAAATTCCAATTAAGGGTGCCACACTGATGCAGGTAAGAAATAATCTTTGCTATATATTATTCTCAGCGTCTAATTATATTATTATTATGACCAGTCAAATGTCATTGCACTATTGCTGTATACTTCAGAATAAAACCCAAAAAAAATTTATAAAATAACTGTAAATATAATGTCTGTATCGGCACAGATCATTGTAGAAATGGGCTGGGTATTTGTAGGGTCTAGGCCTAGGCGCAATTCGCATCCGAAATAGGAGGCCAAACGCGCACGTCTAGGCTTAGCATAGGCATAAGTTGATTGTAAACAATCCGTTCTTTTGCATTAATTCGTTTTTTAATTTGTCGGAAATATCTTTAAAATGTTGACCTTGGTAGGCACAGCGTCTCATTTTCCCTTTTTAAATAGCAAATATTTTGGGTAGTTTCCCCTTAGAACCCTATTACAAACTATATTAATAATTGGCAAAATTGTTTCTTACCAGCATCAACGTTGCAACCTCAATTAGTAGGGGAATTTTTTGAACTGTCTATACTAAAATTTTACCTGACACTATGAAGACTTCTGTGTTCCATTTACAATGATTAAAATATATAAAAAAAGACACCTTTTGGAACAATTTCTCTGCACTTGAATTTCTTATGTGAACAGGGTTCGGCCATATCTAATGGCTGTGTTTCACCACCACAATGGCGCCCTATTTTGATGAAGAAAACTAGAGGCCCACTATTGAGGGAGGGCTCTGATGAGACTGGAGTAAACTGCTGGCAATTCAAAACCATGGCTCGGATTATTGTTGGACCACAACCCTAAAAAAAGGAGACATCAAAGACCCTGGTTTGGAATTGCCAGCAGTTTACTTTAGTCTCATCAGAGCCTTCCCTCAATAGTGGGCCTCTAGTTTTCTTCATCAAAAGAGGGCACCATTGTGGTGGTGAATCACAGCCATGAGATATGGCCGAAACCTGTTCACAGAAGAAATTCAAGTGCGGAGAAATTGTTCCGAAAGGCATCCTTTTTTATATATATTTTAAAATTTTACCTAGTTTTGACAATGTCTACTGGCATAGATGCACAAGTTGTTACTAATCCACTGATCATGCTAGCCCCAAAATGACACATTATGTTATCCTTAAAATATCCAGTCCCTAGTAGAAGCTGCTTGGCTTGTGAATAAGATGCAAGCTGGGCTGCATTAACCACCATGGCTCGTATTATTGTCGGACCACAACCCTAAAAAAATAGACATCAAATTAGTAAAACACTAGAAATACTCCTTTTACGCTACTCTGTAAAAGCATAGCTTCCCAACTGTGTAAACCAGATATACTCCTTTTACACTACTCTGTAAAAGCATAGCCTCCCCACTGTGTAAACTAGAAATACTCCTTTTACACTACTCTATAAAAGCATAGCCTCCCCATTGTGTAAACTAGAAATAATCCTTTTACACTACCCTGTAAAAGCATAGCCTCCCAACGGTTTAAATTATTATCAGGTTCTCACACTTTGTGTAAAAACAAATGCCATATTTTTTAAACAAAAAAAAAAACAAATCTTTCTACTGTATATTTTAAAATTCTATTATTTAAAGCACAGGATTTACATTTTTTTCAATTACTTCAATACTGTATATACTGCAGTTAATCTCATATTCTATCCACATTCATTCAGTTATACCCTTTGAAAAAAATAACACCCTCCAACAAGGTGCATCTACCATGTTAAATTACTAATAGGATCTACCTAGCATCATAGAGAACTTCCCAGTAACTAGTTAGTATATTTGTTGATGCTATTGATACCGTAAGTTCAATAAGTAATTGATTGTTTGTTATGGTGTAATTTCTAATTAGTCTCAAGGTCTAATAATGACTGTATTTTCCTATGTACTTGTAGGGCATTGCTGACCATATCTCCTTGGTAGCCTCCTTTGAGAGGGGAGCTGATCATGTGTTATTTGGTAATAATTGGTTGATAATAATGTGGTAGATAGGTAGTAAGTCTGGTGTATGGTAGTTTTTATAGGGTTAACCCTGTTAACTACCTATATCGACCTTGCCACTACCATTAGCTACCATGTTAACAGAGTTAATTTTTTCAAAGGGTAAACATAAGTTACAAATTTTCCTGGGCTTCGCCGTACCATGGCTTTTAAAAAAAATATGTTAGAAACAATGCACAAAATAATACTGTAATCGGAGAAGGCCCGAAATCAATAGGGTCCGTCTTTTTGTTTTAATCTTGCAGTTTGCAAAGTTTAAAACCAATCAGACTTTAAATTTTAGTTATCGTGGTAACAACCTTTGTCCAACACATCCACCACAACTGGCGCCACTCAAAAAACAGGGTTTTTGAATTGATTTTTTTCAGTGTTGTAGAACACTAGGGATAACCCATGAAAGTCTGAAGTGGACTTATTTCCAGTATTTAAACTATAATTCAAGATGATTACCCTCCATAATGTGAAAACACCTTCTTCCCTAATGATCCTTGCAAGGGCATTGAAGACACTTGTGTACCCACGTCTCTCTACTACTGGTAACCTACAAGAAGAAGCAAAATCATCTTAATGCACCATATGAGGCAAGGCATGGCAAACCCACCAAGTTGTCGCACAGGAAGTTATTGACGTAAGAACAATTTTGTCCCATAACTTATGTTCTTCTCTGATCTCCTGAAATTTAGGGCGTACCCAACTTTGGTAAGCTGTGCACATATGTAGATGACCTAAATCTGTGATCTAATTTTGTTGTTGATAGGCTTCTCTCTGGCTTAGTCCCTACCATTAAAAACAGTATATCAATGACATTGTTAAATTGTAGTCAACTTTAAAACCTAAGAAAGTGTTTTGCAAAATATAACTTAGGATTTTTGAGATGAAAATATTAACAATTTGAATTTCATTCATGGCTATAAAAATACAGAGAGTTTAGTCAATTTTAACGGCCATAACCTCTGTACCGATAAGAACATTTAACTAAAGTTTTGGAATTTTACATTACAGTATATCCTACAGGGTAGTTTAACCAAAAATGGTCTCCTGCAGATTTAATGGTTTGTTTTGGAAGGAGTGACTCAGATGACAGAGAACATGGTCATTTCAAAATGTTGATTTGCAATAGTTGCTAATAAATTTTGATGGTATCCAAATACAAGCTTTACTATGTTGATTTCATGATGAAATTCAGGTTTAAAATTGCATAGCAAATGTTCATTTTATGTAGCATTTTGGTACTCTACACTGGCGAAAAATGTTCCCTGGATGATTGTATCACTAAAACAAAAATAATCCACGATCACAATTGACTTGTTTTGGCGATAATAGGGGGGGGGGGGGGTAAGGTGCGTGCCAGTTGCGTTCCCCCCTAAATCTGCCCCTGAAAATCTTACCGAGATAATACAAAGGGAGATCTTACTGCTGTTCGCATATGGACTTTTTTGGTTCATTAGGTTTTACCACAGGGATGCTAATGTTTCCGAAGCAGTGAAAATCAACTAATTGAGAGAAGGATTTAAGGAACAACCATTTCGGAGGTGACAGATTTATGGAAAATAAAGAGAATGTTTGAAAAATTCCAAATAACTGACCTCTTGCATCAAAATGCATGCATTATTTTCAGTTGACCGGTGGTGACTCTGGACAGAAATTTTCACCGAGTGACTGCGTTCACACTGGATTTTTGATGAAAATGTCTCGGGAAGTTTTACTGGTCACACGGAACTCTGTGAAACTTACTGTGCGACTCGGTAGTCTTCCTGTCATGGAAAGTTACTGGGCTGTTCGCGCAACAATTATTATCATAAAACTTACTGTTCGGTAGGTAAGTCTCACCAAAAAAAGTCCTGTGCGAACGTGGCTACTCACCTTCCATCTGATGTCATTCTGATAAGTGAGATTTCAGCTGGAGTGCCAACAAACGCCCCAATAGCACCTGCTGTCAGACCGATACAGGCCTTCACTACAAAACTTGGTGGTTGTCCTTCAGGCCTAGAGAGAGAACCAAACTAATAGGTTATCATAGTAGGGGAATGTGTTGTTCAAATTATAAAATTTTGACTGTTTTTATGCATAAATATTTAGACATACATACCTAAGCTTTCAACCTGGTCTCAGGTCTTCGTCAGAGTGATTTTAAACGCATTGGCGTCACTTCCTCGGGCATGCATTACGCATGCCCGAGAGAAGATTGTCCCAGATTTTGGGGAAATCATCTCATCTATGCATCAATTAATCTGCATAGATGAAACTCTTTAATGTAGGGTATGTGTTGTCATTTGAAACCGACAGCTGGTGGAAAATCCAGCCATAATTATTTTTGCACCAGTTGAAATTAGTCTTAAGAAATCTATTTATAGAAGTAAGAATACAAGTTTGACTCCATCAAAATTTTAATACGTAACAGGTATTTATGGCCATTATAGTTCATAGTCAATCGCTATGGGTGCTGTCAAGGATATGTATCAAAACAAAAATAACAATGGCTTAAATTGAGTCCTAAGTTATAGATTTATAATTGGGTTTTTAGGTAAATTTAGGATATGTTCCTGGTTTTCTACATAACATCCCTCCATCTCTTCTTCTTTCCTTATTATCCAAAGACATACAAAATTACATAAATAATGACAAAATATTTTGTTTTGCCTTCAAATAAAAGGAGGTTGA
>JAOTQE010013223.1:0-10949 GCA_025631205.1 Nesometra sesokonis | reverse complement strand
TGCGGCCCATCCATGGCCCATCGCGATTCCTCCACATTATAGATTTCTACGGTTCGGAAATTGCACGCTGCTGGCACTGTGTTCACCCAAGCGAATAGCTAGCATGTTTTCTAGCGAGCTCCTCGTTGGGAGACAAGTAACGTTGTTGGGACAGGCTGTGGTGCGGCGCAATATACAGTACTGAGAATTACGTTGGATTTAAGACTTAGGCCTATTGTTGTTGGATCGTAGTACAGTAAACAAAAACAACTTCGCGGTATAAATAGGAAAACCCCATTTTATAATTTGCGGGTAGAATTTTTTTTAATCGTATTTTTTCTACCCGGTCGGTCGACCGGGAACAACCAATATTTAGTTGGCCTAAAAAAAAAAAAAAAACCGACCGACCGACCCTCCTTTAAAATTTTTCTGTGTTTGGGCAATATAACAATTTTTTTTTAGGCCTTATAAATGGGTTTATGCAAAGTGTATCCACATTACACACTAGCTAGGATTCCATGTCTCATTCAGTGGGCTTCAGGGTTAGTATGATAGTATGATATGTCATCTTCATTTCTGATGATAACATAATTAATGTTGAAATATTGAATGGTGTGTACAGTATTCTTATCAGAGTTTAATCATTGGATATTCAAAAAATAAGGAAGGAAAATCAGTTGAATGCTTATGCACAACAAAGTAATTTATTTAAAGATTATCCAAATTTGACACTCAATAATTTTGATTATCATCGTCAGGTAATGGTGTCTAGGTGGCAGAATTGTTTTTCTTTGACAGCAGACATCGGAAAATCAATAATTCTCAATTCTTACAGTACATTAGCTGCAAGTACTGTAATCGTATTGCCTGGTTAGATTCAGAAGATAAAAAACCCACACTTTCTTCCCTTTTTTAATTCCTTTCGTAGATAAATTTTCATCTCACTAGATAGGAGGCATGTACAAGTCTGATCGGATAGGCAAGATTCAACCGGAGCTGGCCAGGATTTACAAATGATAAAACTTGCCCTGGAAGCACCGAGGACATAAGCTAACCCATAACACTTTGGGTTTTGACAATGCATGTATTTCTTTTATTCTTATAACATAAACCTGATCTACAATTTGTATTCACTAGCCAACTGGGCTAGTAAAAACGAAAATTCACTAGCCCGGTGCAGTTTTCACTAGCCATTGTATGCTGGGCTAGTAAAAAATTGAGCCCTACACTGTGAAAAAACAAAGAAACCTGAATTTTTTTAATTTACTGTTCATTAATTATTTAAAGATATGAGATGATTTATTTGTGACTAATTTTTTCACAATTGTGTCACATCCAAAAGAGAGTATTCTAATTTCTGGCCAATAGTTGTGCAAAAAAAAACATGGTGCGTGGTCAGGTTCAAACACGGGATATCACACTTGGAAGGCAAGCATGTTAACCACTAATACAGTACAATGTTGTATTGATGGGTACAGTACATCGGTAACGCGAGGAATCCCTCATAACATTTGAATTGTTTCACTCATTTACTGTACAACTAATTATAGATGTATTGTCACTTGAAAATGACCGACAAAAATCAATGACATTAATTTTAAAATTAACTTGCTCATAATAAAGTAACATCAAATTTAAGAACTTGAGAATAGAAATTAGTGTACATTAAAAATTGTTTAGTAACATTTTTACAGTGAGAAATGATACAAATTTAAGAGGCTTCCAGCCTTTTTGAGGTTTTTTGCTGATTTTTAGCATATAAAATTCCAATGTTGGGGGTAAATAATTTTAAAATACACTAATTTCTAGTTTCATGGTCATAACTTATATATTTCTTCGAAACTAGCAAGTTATTTTCAAAATCCATTTTTTGTCATTTTTCAAGTAACAATACATCTTTAAAGTACTCATACCTTGATAACATCCATGGGTTCTTGAATTCGTCTAAACAGCTGCCTAGCCCATGAGATCTTGCCTGATACAGGGGGCATATCCCGTGGAACTGGAGGATCTTCTTTGTTCTTTTGATACAGCTTTTAAAATAAGAGAGTAAATATAATTAGAAATAACCAATACAGTAAAACCCAGAGCTCCCAAGTCTCCAAGATTGTCCTGAAGTCTCCAGGAATTTTGTATCATCTCCCGGGCTCCCGGAATTATCAACTTTTCTCCCGAAATTTAGTATTTCAGTATGTAGTATTCCAGGAAATTCTCCAGGTTTCGTAGAAGTTTCACAACAGAGCATAAATTGTCCTATTTATTTCAAAATATTGGATGAAAGTAAGTAACTGTGAAGTAGGGCAGTAGGGTATTTGTACACGCATTTCAGGAAGGGTAGGTATTACAAACAGTAGTAGGATGACCAGAAGTAAATCTCCAGGAATTATGTTTTTACAACTTGGGACCTCTGGTAAAACCACTACTTTGGGGCAAGTACTTACCCAAAAAATAAGGCAATTGCACAGTGGTTTAGTGTTATAAAATAATATTACAAACACTACCTATTCAACGACTTACTCTTCAAGAAGAGTTACTCATTGAATTACAATTAAATTTGTTTACAATAATGAAGATATTAATAGATAGTGAACTGCATGTAACACCCATAAAAACATCAAAATAATTTACAGTACAACAAACAGGAGGAAAAGTTCAGTTGGCAATGATGGGTGGCAGGTAACCTGTTTACTTATCTTACAATTGTAATCATGCGTTGCTGTTGATTATCATATCAAATACAGTGACCAGGGGAAGACTTAGGGGCGCAGCTGGCACTCTCACTATTACCACCAAAACGTAGTTGCTCACGCCACCCCCTCTTATATTAGGGTCCCCAGGTCCAAAATAAACCGTAAAAATAAAATATTAACATACATATGAGCCATAACATAAATATGGTATCAAAACATGCAAAATGAGAAAATAAGGTGTTTGTTTTTGCTTGTCAGAATCAAAACGGGGAAATCACACCCACCCAAAGGTCTCCACCCCCTTTGCTGGATCTGCCCCTTACATTAATAAATGAAATAATGATAAAATTTAGATTTTACGATAGTTGTTTTACCTTGCGTATTGTCTCAAGTTCAGTTCCAAAATGATGCAAAATCACAGCATACTTCTCCTCGATATTAAGATGTGGAATATTAAGTCTCTCAAACCTGTAAAAGAAATTAACAGTCAGTTTAGTGAAGTGACATACTCTACCAAGGAATTTGATTTTTTCGGTGGATCCTCAAGAAATAAAACAGATCATTTTGTATTTCATTTGCTTCTGTAAACAGTCTGAATCTAGTAATCATCCACAAGCGTTTTTGTGCGATGTGCGTGCCGTGTGCAAAAACAGCTCTTACAATCAATGGCTTTACAAAATCATCCTTGGAAAAACAACCGGTTTAAGCCATCAAAGTTTACTTTTCATCAAAAAAGTAAAATAAACGAGTGTAGAATTAGTAAAATAAATGAAAATTCTATCCCTACAGGACATGTTTCACACATCCTGTGACAGTAAATTGTCCAGAATGAGAGAGAAGTGACTTCAAAAGGATAAAATGGTAAAGGTTGGTACATACCTCCTTAGAAGTACAAGGGCTTGCACAGAGGATGTTATCTTGCTGAAACAGCTATCCAAGAAATCTTGTAGCATACACTGGTAATAGATAATAATTATGACAAATCACAATTAAGTCATTCCTATAAGTCTAAAAATGTACTTTGTTTGCAGTATTCTACCACATCTGTAATAAAGGGCCTTTGATTTGCTTAAATACATGTTATGCTGTATTTCATCACATTTATAGCTCTAACCATAATTTCAAAGAAGAACAAATAAATAATATGTTTTTTTAGGTGTCACAATACATTTGAAGCATTGATGTTAAAGGCTCATTAGTTTCAAAATTCTATTTTCTAAAAAAACTAAAAAAATCCAAATTTATGTTTATGCCAATTTGTACACTGTGTGTTTAAACTACCCTTAATCCGTGATTCAGAACATACCATTAAGCTCTGTACAGGTTACAAAAATTTTCTTTGACAAAAAACTTTGACATGCCTATATATGGTCATGATGACATTACATCATGACCATAAATGGACCTGTCCTTACCATATATAGGTTTATGAAAGTTTTTTGTCAAATTTGACAGTCTGGACACAGCCGAAGATCAAAAACAAACTCGAGAAACTAACCTCCAAGTCATATATAGACTTCTTGAAGTCATCATAGTCCAAATCAAAATCAATTTTACGATGATCTAATATTTCATACGGTTTCTTCTTAATGTTGGCATAGATGATCTGGAATTTGTTGTTCAATGGTTCTATACCCTCAATGCGTGTTGTGGTTAAAACAGAGAACACCTCTATTGTGTTGACTACATCAATAATCTGAAATATAAAGAGAAACAATCAGCCCTTAAATCCCATCTGAGAACAACTTGCATTTTTTTTCAGGTACTATAGATCCCTTTATATTCGCAGCCCTAAATATATGCAATTTTTTCAACACAAGCATTTTGTAACTTTTAGTTTCAGTATTCAGTTGAAGACAATGATGTTAGTTTTAAAAATACAGTGCTTAACCATGTTGAAAAATGTTTAATAGGTGTCAATCCTTCTACTTCAGTACCACAAGCCACTTTGTCACCTACATTCCTACTCGTCCTAGGCCTAAGCTAAATCTGCTTACCAAATTCCACAATTTTATTCACCCAGCTCTTCATCAGACTACGATGGTTTGACCATTTATGGGAAAAGGTTGCTTCATAAACTGGATTCTAAGTTTTACTTTCATTGTTAATTGATATTGCAAATTATTTTCATTTTACTGAACATGTGTGAGAAGAAGTTGACCAGGAAGTATATAGAACATGTAACAACACAATGGCAGCGCACATCCAGTCATTTAAGTTGGTAGAAAATGTACTTAAAATACAATTTTTTTAACCAACAAATAAGGTAATTTAGACAACCAACTATGAAAACAGTTACGTTTACCTCATATAGTCACAAAATTATTATCTTCACTCTTTTTAGACAATATTCTCAGCCTGACTATATGTCAGGTCTTCACACCCTCTGGCAACCGCTATTGGGAAAATTTAGGGTGCATGGAAATAAAGGGATCTACAGTATACACAATTGAATTGAATATTCAGTACATTTCGCATCGGGCAAACAAATTCTAATAATCAATATGATGCAAAAACTTCTAATCATGGAGACAAAAATCTCATCCCTATTCTAATTAACATTCAGTAATCAACAATGCTTTACTCAAACTAGTTTCTTCCATCTCCAACTTACTATAGATACTTTTTATATTTAGCCTTCACACATAGTGTCTTATCACAACCTATCCCTATTATCTGGAATATCTGCACTCTTACTCTTGAGAATAATCAAAGCATATCGACTGAAATGTAGAGAAACCCAAAGGTTTTTTTTTTATAAATATGTAATTTTCTGCAAATTTATCACCTTGAAAACCTTCTAAAATCTATCTACCCAAAGAAAAAAATTGCTTGTGTAATTGTGTCAATTCAATATATATTAAAAAAGTTTTATTATGTATACCTTCTCACATCTTTTGCAGAATGCTTCAAATTTTCCAAATATGTACATCTCAGAAAATTCAAATGCACGTTCCCCTGGTATTTCATCAATCTTTTTTTTGGTCTTTTGAAAGCTCTTCTGATATTCTTTGTACAGTTGTATGGATGCCTCAAGTTTGCTAATAAGTGGTCCACAACTCTGATCCCAGATACGGTCCATTCCATTATTTGTAATGAAATTCTTGCAGGCTGTTACCATTTGGTTGGTTACCTATAAGGATATAAAAAGAAGATTAAATAAAGTGTCATAATTAGTTAATGAAATTGTGCATCTAAATCAAATGAGGCCGGTGTAACAAAATGCTAGAATTATTAAGATACACATTGTTTTGTTTTTGAATTGACAATGCCTTGGGAAAAATGTATGTTGATGATTTTAAATAAGAAAACAAAAGCTATATTTTCGGGATGGTTTCTTGTTATTATAATAAATAAATAAATAATTTAAATCTAGTAAGCCTCCATGATTAAATATGTGATTCTTATATAGGAATATCATGTCCAAGTCTTCTAAAGCATTTCACTTGTTACCAAAACAAATGCCTATGTAAAAATAAAGTCATTCCTAAATGCTGCAGCTTTAATCAGTACATTTGACATTTATATTTCTCAAGCAGGGGTGTAGCTACAAAAATCTAAGGGTGGGTGGCAACTAATATAAGGATGGGTGGTAAAATTATGAAAACATTATTTTTATCTTTTCAGAGGCTTAGGGTTGGTGGCAGGTTGAAATTACTCTGGGTGGAAGGCTTTACAATAAGCTTTAGGTTGGGTGAAAAGTATTTAGGGTGGGTGGCCCGCCCACCTCCGCCCAGCATAATTACATCCCTGCCCATGTGCCCACTTTCACTACTAGATGGGTGGAGGCAAGGTGAATAATTTCATGTCCAAGAACACGAGCAACAAACCAGTATGAGTTCTTAACTCCTGACCTCATGATTAGAAATTTCTCACACAATTTTATAAGATATAGTAATAACCTTGATAAATAAAGAAGTCATTCTCTCAGATGTGTTGTAATACTGGGAGATACTATGGATCATACGAATAGCATTGATGAGACTTGGAATACACTCCACCATACCAATCTAAAAAATAAATAAGTTCATATTAGTTCTTAATTAGAAACTAAAATGGCAAACAAGTACTCGTAATATGATGATTCCATCTCTATTTTTTTTTATTTCCACAATATTCATCAAGTTTACAACAGTACGTTCCTTACAATGACCACCCTATTAAATTGGTAAAAACACCTCAACCATGGTACATTAATTAAGCAGACGGGTACTTCCAAAGTGGCTAAACTGGAGTTAAAAGGTTACATTCTGAATAAAGCGGAGATCAATGTGCCCTTTGCCAAATAGTACAATAAAAGAAACATAAGAAATGGTTATTTGTCAAAAAACATTTCAAGGACTATGTGTTGGATAGATCAAGTAGGGGGAGTGGTGTGGGATGTGGTATTGGTAATGCATAAAAAAACTGAGTACAGAGGGAAATAAAAATTTATAATAGCCAACTTGCTTGAAGCAGAGGACACCCAGAAATAAAAAACAACTTTTTGTTGCTGACAGATAATCATAGCAGAACTTGTCCTGAATTCTATTAAAATGTGTATTTCTGGTAAAAATAAAAAAATAACTTTAGGCAAGTGAAATAAGTACATACAGGATTAGCATGGTATAGTGGTTCACAGAATTTCTCTAATGTGTACAGGAACTTAACATTATCCTTTGCTTCATTAGCAGCATCAGTAACACGACAGTCAAGGTCTTTCCATATCTGCAATGGAATTATAATTAAAAACACTGAAAGTAATTTGTTCACAAAATTAAGTGAAGTTCTAAAATATGTACAAAATTTAATGCAAAATGTTTTACTTAGGTCAAACATTTTGTATTAAAAAAAAACAAAAACTTGAAGTCTGTCTGCATACACAAATTAAATTGTAAGTGTGACACCAAGGGCAATGTTGAAATGATGGCAGATTTGTTAGAATGACTCAAATACTTTGCCAGCATTTCTTCAGGAATGGAAGCATTGGGCAAGTTTAGTAGTCAAGTGCATTGTATATATTTGGCTTGTCCGATTAGTTCACCTTTTGGAAGAATAGAAGAATACATACTCCAGTTAGTTTCCTATTCTCAGCATTTATTTAATGTTATTTTATGAAGTTGTAAGCTACCCCTTCATTACATCCATGTGGGAGCATGTGGCACGGCTTCCAAAAGGTCAGGAGTTTAATCCAAGGGTTTCTACTTATTTTTCCCCATCAGCAAGGCCCTATCTGCAATTACTTCTCCCTACACAGGAGTGGTGTAGTAGTGGGTACCTTGGAGATTCAATTGTCATTTTCTGATTATATTTCATTTAGCAAAAATTACACTGTGCCAATGATTGGAATAATAGTGTGGAGAGCACCCCAAGGGTGAGATATCAGGATATTTGGTATCTGAGGTTATAAGTGAGAGGGATTTGGGTGTTATTTTTTACTCTAGTTTGACTTTTAGTTTACATGTGGCAGATGTTTGTAAAAGAGCAAATAGGAAATTGGGTATGGTATATCGTTCATTTAAATTTCTTAGAAAGGTTGGATTTCTTAAAATGTATAAATCAATGATACGACCCATTTTAATACTGAAATACAGTTGTTAACCCAATAAATAAAAGGGATCACGATCTTATTGAAAAATTCAACAAAGGGCTACTAGAATGGTTCCTGGCCTACGTAAATTCACTTATCCTGAGCGATTAGTTATACTGGATCTACCAACGTTAATATTTAGGTGTCATAGGGCAGACATGATTCAAGTTTTCAAAATCATTAGAGGTTTTGAGTCAGTCTCAAGTGATACTTTTTTGAATTTGATGTCGATTCAAGAACTCGCGGATATAGATATAAGTTAAAATTTCAGCGACCGAGAATTAACTTAAGAAAAAATTATTTTTCATTGCGAGTTGTACTTTTGTAGAATAGTTTGTCTGATTCGGTTGTTTCGGTTAGTACTTTAAATTTATTTAAAAATAGGCTTGACGAAGCATGGAATGACCACCCACTGAAATTTGCACCGTTTGTATAATATGATTTGACCATAAAGACGGGCTTATAAGCATAGTTTTGCTTTGCCTCAATCTCCCTTAGAGCCTAAAGTTTATGAAGTTCATAGGCTGATCAAGACTTCGAGGGACACAAGTAACCAAGTAAGTAACCACGACTTAATTGTACAGAGAGCTGTATAAAAGCCTTCATATTGTTATAATTGCTCCATGAGATCAGTACATATAGTGAATGAGAATTCATGGTACAGTATGCTACCTTAAGGACTTTGCTCTTAGCAGCATTCAGTGTACTGATGACCATCTTGCAGTGTTTACTCTTAACCTGATCCATGATCGAGTTGAAGCGTGCCATCAGCAGATGCCAATGTTCCAGCTCAGCCAAAGGTCCTGTGTCGTCAGCTTCTTTCCTCATTTGTTCACTTTCTGTTAAAACCTAAAAAAAAACCCCAAATTATGTTAATTTACAACGTGGATTCCGTATCATTATCATCATCCTTGGTAAATACTATATAAGGCTGTGTCCAGACTATCAAATTTTCAAAACAAAAAAAAATGATATACCCATGGATGGTAAGAGCATGTTCATATATGGTGATGATGTATGTCATCATGACCATAGGCATTTCAAAGTTTTTTTTTTTATTTTGTCCCTTTTTCTTGGGAAAATGAGATTTTTTCGTATCAACAATACGTCATTACTATTGATATATTTTACTTTCTGAAAGTGGTGGGGGGGGGGGGGAGGCTGGAGCCACTTGCCTTCTGTATATCAACGTAGGGAGACCAAAAATCCTTAATTATTCTTATACAGAATACGGCGAAACCCAAATATCAACTGAGTGGCTCGTTGATGAACTTTCTCTGTGGTGCTTATTAATATTTAGGGTATTTGGTATGTAGGATAAAAGATCCACAACAAGTATCTAAATATCTACGGAAATAGTTAATAAGTGAGTACTTATATAGTAATGGATTTTATATGTGGCAGTATTCATTTAAAAGATGCTCATGGCACTGTGGACCAGTATAACTTTCTACTTCTCTAAGGGTCACACAGAAAGTACTGGGATGTACTTGTGCTCTTTCATCTGTCAACGACAGGGTGGTGTATGAACCAAGTATGGGTAAGCACCTCCGAGGGATCCACTTATACTTCTGGGTGAAAAGGCAATGTGGATAGTGTCATGCCACAAAACAAAACAAAAAACCAAGAATGAGCATCAAACTCTATACCTCATGATGGGAAGTGTGGAATGCAACTGCTGAACCAGCTACAGTTGTTAAAAGTTCAACGACATGGTATCTACAAACCTGTTCAATTTCTTTACACCAATGATGCACAAGATCTTCCAGGATTGCTACAGTATCAGGGTTAGCAGCAGCTGTTAAGCAGTCACCTGGAGTGACAAGACTGGTGACATCAAAGCCCTCACATCCATGCAGCTTCACTGCACCTGATATGCTGGTCTTAGCACCTGCAATCAAAATTACTGTAAATGTGATGCAGCCAATGAAATTTTGAGTAAAAATAGATTTGAATATTTCAGTGGTACTCAAATGATAACCCAAGACTTGTATAAAATAGGGTACTTTTGGAGGTAATTGGTTGGTGCACCGAATGACAATTTCCTACTCTTTTCTGTATTGCATTCTTTAACATGCACATAGCCATGTTTCAGACAGGACCATTGGCACACCAGCAATAATTTAGTGACTTAATTTTCTCTTAGGGCAGCACCCTTGGAAATTTATAAATAACTTAACTGATAGGGCCATTACTTTTTTAAATATACCATTGATTCATTGTTCACATTTTTACTTCCTCAAGTAAATTTCTGTTTTATAACACGTGAATTTGCTAATTCATTTAGAGGCTTGACATCAAAGTTCAGGTCGGCAAAAAAACACTGTATTATAAAATTTGATGTTGGCAATAAGGTTGGCAACTGCTGCTTGCTGAACTGAGATTCCTGGATTGAGTGACAGAAGTCCTTAAATTGTACACTCAAATCAAATTTAACTACAGAAATAATGTGTCCTATTTAACACCACTCCCATGCACAACGACTTGTAATAAATCAAGTAGAAAATATAAACTTTTTATTCCTCTAATATTATAATTACCCTAGTCAAACTTGCATCCCCAAATTGGATGCAAACAGGATGGAAATTGGATGAAATGTGGATGTGAAGGATGTAAATGATGATTTGAGGATGTAGTGATGATAATTTGAGGATGCCAATTAAATGCAGAGGATGCCATGAGGATGCATTGGAATGCAAGGATGCAATGAT
>JAOTQE010013212.1:0-10950 GCA_025631205.1 Nesometra sesokonis | reverse complement strand
ATTTTTTGCACAATTTTGAATAAAACGGGCAACCACGCCCACCCGAATCTATGTTGACATGAAAGTTGCCCCCCCTTTCGGTGGATCCTGGATCCGCCCCTGCACTGTGCTACCTGTATTTTCACAATAAAAAAATTTAAAAAAATAATTTTTTACAATAACCTATTTTGGGGATTACAAAGCATTCTTAATTTGCATTTTTATCTTTCCACTTAAACTATTAAACATAGTGGGTGCCTAAATTCAAATTTCTTTAGGTCTGTCAAACACTATTGATTAAAACCAAGTGTCTATTGATCTGGGTGCCTATCACTTGACAAAAATACCAGCTTTCTAAAGAGTATTTGTTAATGGCAATGGGATACCTGTAAACTGTTTCAGCATGTAACACATAGTGAATACTCTTCGTGTACTTATAAATGCAACTTATAACCTGTTAGTTCAACCATGATACACATGGTTGAGTATGGCTGAGCGGTTAAGGCATTGGAACTGTGAACCATAGTCTCTAATGATAAAGCACTACAAACATTCTTTGAATTTTGTTTAATTCAGATTTTGTGTGCATGCTCTCTTAAAGGTGTATTTCCACTGGAAGGCATTGTAAAAAAATGGTCTGGCTCTAAGCTCCTATTATCAGAAATGCTTTTTTATCAAATAGGCACAAGTCAGTGCTGGCACAAGTTGTGCTGAGTAAAGGATTATTCTCTGCAGTTGAGATGTGAGGAATAGGACAAAATAATTAGAATTAAAATTGTGCAAGCAAATGCAGACTTAAGTCGGAATGAACCGGTTTGGCAGAAAAGAAAAGCAAAAACCTTGACCAAAAGTTTTGACTGAGGAGATGGGGAAAGTTGCCTTCACAAAGATTTTCCATTTTATATTAAGCACATTAGACAGAACCAAAATGTCTGGTACATGCATTTTTGAAACTTATTTCAATTTAGGTCCATGAACAGAAGTCTTAAAGGATGGACTTAAAATTTGGTGTGTATACTTAGGACATGATGAGTTTTAACTGTGTCAATTTTTAGAAGCTGATATAAGAGCATTTCAAAGATATCTATAGTCTAATTGCAGTCCTTTTTGTGCCCACCCGGTATACCCCTGTGCTGGGACCTGTTTTCATGAAAAGGGGTGATTTGAATTAATTTCTAAAATATACTTAATAGGTTATCTAAAATTGTTTGTATGTTAGGATCAACATTAGAAATAAATTTTATTTTTCTATTTTCCATAAATAGGTGGTCATGTGACTTCATGACAGCATAGTTTTCCATTTCTGTATCAATCCTGTAACAAAAACATTCCAAGAATTTCTGATGGGATGTGGTGTTTTCACTTGATAATTATAAATATACATACATGATTTATTAAAAAACAAACATTATGTCTAACATTATAGTAATAGTATGTGAGGTCTCACCACAAAATGAGTCACATCATAGGTGAGATCAAATTGAGATAATCACCAAAATAGGTCTAAAGTCAATTTTTTTAGAAAGTTTGTTTTAATCAATTATGAGTCATATGGTACTTACATTTCATTACAATATATTGAGACCTCAAATATTCTTTAAACATCATGGGTACACAGATAGATTTTTAAATCATTTAGGTTTGTTGATATAGTTTTAGTTAATATAGGGTTTCTCATATAATGTTGTAAAGCTCATTCCAAACTATCAAACTTTCTTGAACAAACAACTTAAATATGTCTATCCCTTTGAAAAAAAATAACTCTGTTAACATGTGACAAGGTAGATAAAGGTAGTTAACAGGGTTAACACTATAAAAACTACCATGTCAAGAAATACTACCAAGGATGGTCAGTAATGCTCTACAAGGAAAATGTAGCCATTATTTAGAATAAACCTTAAGGCATTAATAACATAACAGGCAGGGTAATTATATACCATCTTGCTAGGTAGTTGTCCGTGTTGCTAGGTAGATCTCCCTAGTAATTTGACATGGTAGATTAACCAAGTCAGAAGGTGTTATTTTTTTCAAAGGGATGTATGGTCATGATGACATCACATAATTACCATAAATGGACATGCTCTTACCATGTATGGGTTTATGAAAGGTTTTTGTTAAAGGAAATTTGATAGTCTTGACATGTGACTTAGGCAAACAATAACTCTGTACTACTGTCTTTGTTTTGTTTCTAGGGTGGTGAATCAAGAAGTGTATTCCAGTACCACTATGTCGGCTGGCCTCACTCTGGCGTACCAAATACTGGAACAGGTCTTGTTGACCTGATTGGTAAAGTCCACAAATACCAAGAATCAATTCATTCAACCTTCCCAATTGTTGTACATTGTAGGTGAGTAGAATAAGCCAGAAGAATTTTGTAAAGTTGTAACGCCCCTTTCATAAAGAAAATGCAACAGAAGCAGTTGGCGCAGCGGTTGCATTTCATACTTCCAGTCATGAGATCAGGAGTACGAGGCTTCCTCTGGTCAGTTGTTTGTGTTCTTAGGCAAGACACATCCACATTGCCTCTCTCCACCCAAGAGTATAAGTAGGTACCTGGGACGTACACATTCCATATGTGCTGATTACAGCTGCAACATTGTGGAATGGATTGTGGTCCATAGATGTTTGTTTCCAATGACTGGGGTAATAATTGTAAAGTGCTTAAAGGCCCTGTCATTAAGATTTTTATAAAAAGTTACATAATAATAATAGTAATAGTGGTAGTAATAGTAATAGTAATAATAATAGTAATAATAGTAGTAGTAATAGTAATAATAATAGTAGTAATAATAGTAATAATCATACTAGATAATAATAATATCTTGACGTTGTAAAACCTGTCTGTTATTGCTTTGATCATATGGAGTATATTATATACAACTTGACGGATGCATATGATGGG
This sequence comes from Nesometra sesokonis, assembly GCA_025631205.1. NCBI lineage: Eukaryota > Metazoa > Echinodermata > Crinoidea > Comatulida > Antedonidae > Nesometra > Nesometra sesokonis. The sequence goes on along the minus strand of JAOTQE010013212.1, from coordinate 8,069 downwards.
AAGTTGATGTTCAGTGATCTTCGTAGGCTTTCGAAAAGCAGCTAAAAAATCAAGCAAGAGCATATGGCTATTGTTTCTTTACATAGTTCAGTGGAGGCAGGCCTCGCAAAATTTTGAAACATTTGGCTGCCTTTTGGGTAACCAAGGTTTAAAATTTGTTGCCCTCAAATTTGTAAAAACATTTTAGTTGTAACTGACTGTTGTGATATTGCTAAGCCTAAGAGTTTTTTAAAGCCCCTAAACTTTTTTGCTGGAGCCATAGTGACTAGAGGGTCAATTAGCATGAGTCAAGTCTGGTTGCCCATCGGGGACATCCTAATCCTTTTTGATTGCCCATTGTAAATTTTTGGTTGCCTTGGGCTGTCGGGCAACCAATTCTGCAAGCCCTGTACAGAACAAATTTATAAAACAGTTTCATTTAGTATTGTACCATTTTTTTTAAATTCTGTTTTTTTACATATTTCAGTGGAGGTGCAGGACGAACCGGTGTCTTTATAGCCCTGAGTATAATGCTTGAACGTGTAAAAGCAGAAGGTCTAATTGATGTCTTCCAAACAGTTAGGACGCTTCGACAACAGCGACCACACATGGTTCAAACCTTTGTAAGTACCTAAACCTTTCTAAATACTGTATTCAAACAAGTTAAGTGTTTAGTTGCTTAAATTTCCTTGGTTACCATCTAATCTAAGCAGTTGTTATTGCTCCTAATGAAGAAACCATTTTGACACAAAAAAATACTTTAATGTTACATAAAGGATGCTGGAATTATTGCTGGTTTATACCCTTTCATACAGAGGTAAAATTCAGGTAATTCTGTGGTGTTTTTTTTGTCTGAAAGGTAATTGAGCAACAGTGTAACATTGGCATTTTACAACAAAATTGTGAGCAATTATGCAGTATTTGTGATATTTTCATTGCCTTAAAACTATATTTTAAATATAGTTACAACACAAAATTAGTAATTAGATGTTTCACGGTTTCAACTGTGTGCAGATTAAGGTCAAGACATAAAATGACACACCACTATTGAAAAGAATATTATACTGCCACGTGTCATTTTATGACTTGACCTTAATCTGCACATGCACAGTTGAAACCGTGACATTTTTATACTTTAATTGAACACACGAAGCAACTTTTAATTTCATACTGGAACATCACAATTAGTCATGGTAAAAATGGAGGTAACGCCTTAAAAGCAGAGCTTGGATTAGGAAGCATGCCTATTACCAGTACACATTTGCAAAGTAAAAGATAATATTAAAGGGCCAGTTAACAGTATAAAAACAAAGGGTATGGTAGAAATTAAATAGCATTAATAATATGTGTAAAAAACAATAATAACTATAAAGCACTCCATAGAGAGCATACCTCCGCCCATGCCCCGTCCTCCTGGAATAAATTCAATTTTCTGGGTTTTTGTTAGTGTGTATAGACTGTATAGACACTTTTCATAGTACTGTATACTGTACTCGGGCAAATAAGCAGCCGGGCATTTTTACCCTTGCCGAGAAGGTATTGCAATGAGCTTCATCTCCTTGTCCGTCTGGCTGTGATTAGAAAAGTAAAGACATCAGAACAATGGAATAGTCCAACTATCACTATAACAGACGTTAAACCACAATTGATAATAACCACTCTATATTCTGATTAAATCGCATTAGATAGAAAAAAATTAATAAAAACATAACAATACAACCGCAACAGGATTCGAACCTGCGATCTTTGGATCAGTAGACAACAGCGGTAACTGTTGTAACCAAACGCGCTATCCGTACGACTGTGTATTATTGTGAGTAGATAACAATACAGATGATTAAGTTTCCACTCATAGCATACAACAACTACATACGACCCATCGGCTAACCCTTAAATGTGTCCCCCAAATCTCTATTCTGACCTCGATCGTGACCAAAATTTAATCAGTTCTTCCTTAGTACAAACTGAACATCTTCACCAAATTTCGACGTAATCCGTTGTGTAGTTTTCCTGTAATCTTGCTAACACACACAGACAGACAAACACGGGTGAAAACATAACCTCCTGCCAACTTCGTTTGGCGGATGTAACGAGAAGCACTCAGAGAGTGCAAACCTCTGCCAAGTGCCAAAAATTCTTGCGATTGCAGCTTTAACTGTTCAAAATTTTGGCACATACTGTCATTTTTCTTAATGATTTTTGCCTGTTTACTAAAAAGTTACAGTACAGCATTGATTTGTTGATTGTCAATAAGGATACAAATCTAAGAACCGTGTGTAGAAAGTATTAAACGATTTTTTCCATTTTCCAATTTTTCAATATATCTTTCTAAAACTCTTATATTTGTTGAACGTTAGTTGACCTACGAGGTAAGACGCTAGACTTGTAACCTGCAATTACATTCATGCACAGGTTCAACTCCCTTGAAGACTATACAATTTTTTTTTTTTTTCAAGTTTTCAACTATACATTATTTCATTCTAAAATCCTGTTCTAATTGTTGAGCATTAGTTGGCAAAGCGGGTAAGATGTTTTACTTTTAATGTTAAATCAAATTTACTCACTGGTTCAGCTCTTTTTCACGACGAGTATATAAAAAATGATTTAAAACAATGCACCTTCTAACTCAGAGCTCCCAAGTCTCCAGGATTGTCCTGGAGTCTCCAGGAATTTTGTATCATCCCCCGGACTCCCGGAATTACCAAATTTTCTCCCTGAATTTAATTTCTTCAGGAAATTCTTTAGGTTTTTGAAGAACTTTCACAATTAGAACATATTTTTGGCCTATTTTTATCAAAATGTTGGTTGACAATAAGGAAATGTGAAGTTTAGCAATGTTTTTTATGAAGGGTAATGCCATACGTTAACAGTGATAAATCAAAAACTACTGTTTCATAATAAGCAATGTGTTTAAACAAGGGTATTTTACACACATTTTATGAAGTGTACACATTACAAATGGTGTACAAATGACCACAAGAAAATCTCCAGGAATTCTGTTTTTACAACTTGGGACCTCAGCTAACTTCCCCCACCATCACCAGCAAATATCCATTGCTTACTTACTAACTTAATTAATTATGTATGTATAATGAAGAGTGGAGGCCCAGAAGAGATCTTTGCAGTACACCATATACTATTTCTCTAAAATTTTACAGTAGAACCTCGATTTTACATACCTCAATTTTATGAACCCTCAATTTTACATACCCCTAAAATTCACTAAAAATGGTTAAATATTAAGCATTAAACATAAAATTTAACTTGACCTAATGTAAATATGTGTTAAAATTAATAAATATAGATTTAATATATTAAAAATCTTCTTTATATTAGAATTTAGTGTGTAAATATGGCAATAACTAATGAATAAACCTTAATAAAAGACCATAACTCATTTTACAAACCCTCGTTTTTACATACCCCTTCTGGTCCCGTACAGTATGTAAAATCGAGGTTCTACTGTACCTTGTTTGAATTTAGTACATTATGTGCACTCTACATATTTTATAAATACTGTCATTATTTTTGTTAAATCGGTTGCGTTTATGCTGATATTTAATGCGAGAACTAAGCTCAGACACTTTTTTTATGTTTAATTCTGTTATGTTTACCTTTTTTATCTTTTAGGAGCAATATGGCTTTTGTTATCATGCTGTTCGAGAGTACATGGACTCATTTGATCACTATGCCAATTTGAAGTAGTGTTCTTTTCTGGACATACTCCCAAATATCAAGTAACCTTTAGGTAAAAATAAACCAAATGATAAATATCTTTCATTAAAATTATGGAGGTTTTTTTTCTACAGCCTCTAACTTTGATTATCTTACAAAATGTATACAATAACCAAACTGTTTGTGTGTATACATTCTTAAGAGGAAATTCTTTCATAAGTTTTGATATCTTAAAAATAAATTGTAATTAAATAATTTTAAATAACTATTTTTTGCTTTACTTAAAAATATAAAACTAATATATTATATGCTTTATTTTCATGTAATTGTGATAGAATATTAAGAAATTTTTAACTCTATTAATCACCATTGTTGGATTATATGTATTAAGTATGGTAGTCTACTTAAGTTATAAGGTATTTTTTATATTGTCTTTTCTAAATGTTTATTTTACAGTGTATTTTATGAACACATACAACATAGTTTGATGGGGTTTCTATATTGTTTAGTTAATAAAAAAAACTATATTTTTAAACTGTTTAATTTAACTGATAATGTTACGTGTATAGGCCTATCAAGGTTCATCCATGTTGATTGAAATGTGTGTGTTTTATAAAAAAAACCTTTGGTTAAATTTTTCTCCATGTAACTTTGTATGTTAATATACTTTATATATTTTTTTTTTTTTCAACCTTTGATACTAACTCTTAATTTTAAACACAGGCTTTTAATTATTATGAGTACAAATATTTTATAACAAAACGGTGATTTAATAACAGTTTTAAGGTGGAATAACAAGTGTATAAATGTAATATCTGAGAATCATAAATATTAATTGGATATGTACATGTTTTATAAGACGTATGAAATGTTTATTAATCAAATATATAGTAATAATATAATATATTAACTAGTTAGATTTTTGTTCTGTAGAATGCCTTATGATTTTAGAGATTTAAAATCAGAGTAGTATGCCTATGCTCCACTAACGTTGATGCTTTGAATCAAAAGCATGTATGTTTAAAAAAATATTTCTAATGTACTATAGTCGAAAGGTTTGTCATACCTTGGCTAACATTTAACAGACTCTTAAGGTTCATTCACAGCAGATCTGATTTCAGAAAACCTGAAAAAGAATAGAAAGAATAGAGCCGTGTAAGACGTGCACTAAAATGTTCAGATCTGGCGTGCATGCTCTCTTAAAGGTGGATTGACACTGGAAGGCAGGGTGAAGCATTCTGTTGTAATGTTGCAAAGGCTTAGCTTAGGATAAACTTTACCAAAAGTATAATTGCTTGATGTTGATTATTAAGCAGTGTGAAACCAGTGAATCTTGCATTTTCAATAATGTAAGGGAAATACTCAATTGTATGTACATTTTAATCATAGAGTTAGTGAAAATGGTTTACTGCTTGTAATAAAAGATAAAATATTTCTGTATTTTTCTTAACCTATTTATAATACTGTAATAATGGAATCAAATTTCATACTGAAAGTTAAATAATCAATATTGATTTAGATTTCAAGTCAAACTTTAATAACAGAAAATATTCTTCTAAATATTTATACATCAATAATTAAGGTTAGAAATTAATTCATACTGAAATATTTTGTTTTACCAATAATTTTTTTGTAAATAATATTTGCAAATAAGCTTATTGATTTATCAGTTTAGAATTTCTACTAGTATCTATGCAATAGTGAGAGAGAAAATGAATGTATCTATTGAATATATATCTTTATAAACGATATGAATTTAAGGGGCACCCAAAAAGATAATTTCTTTAAAAATTGACATGTTTATTATTTCTGAAATAATAAACATGTTTATTTACTTGCATACTTTTTAGTTTTATTCTTGAGTAGAGAAAACCTTAATAGTTACCAAACACTTTTAGGGGTTTTTGTTGATAATATACTGTTGCTAAGGTAGTAAACTGTATATCGTATCCACGTGGATGTCACCCAGGCTACTGTATTCCCCCATTGTAAGTGTTGCTTTTGCACACCACAGGCTCATCGCACATATAGCTCGCCAATGGTTACTAGATTTAAGCTCAGTCCAGACTATCAAATTTATTTATTTATTTACATGCCTATATATGGTCATGATGACGTCACACCATGACCATACATGGATATATCATTACCATATATGGGTATCATCAAAGTTTTTTGTCAAATAAATTTGATAGTATGGACTGAGCTTAAGACTGTTCACAGAATCAAAGGAAACAGATTCAGCCATTTTATTTTTGTAGGATCCACACAAAAAATCAAATTCTATTCTTTTTTTGCATTCTTAATGTTTTACACCAATAAAATGACATAAACATGGTGGATCAGTATATATTTATAAAGAAAATAGTAAAATTTAGAATATTTTAATTAAAATGAACTTTGGAAGGAATGGGCCTTCAATATGGTACTCTGTTAAGGGATCACTTACATCCCTCCATTATGGGACCAGCATTTTCTTTGCACCATATCAAGTAACCATAATTTTTAACATTCATAAATCTAATCATGGACCAATTTTATTTATCTCCCTTCCCTCTTTGCATTATTGATCCTTTATCAATTGTAATGCATGGTAGATTAGATAACTTGTGATTAGATGACTTGTTTTTATGAATACAGTAATAATAATAAATATTTCAATAATAATGTCGCAGATTATTCATACAATTTAATATGTTAAATAAATGATTAAATCTCACTGATCAATGTATAAATTACTAGTTCAGGGGTGGATGCAGGTTTTTGGAAGCGGGGGGGGGGGGTCGGTAGAGAGTTAATGGTTTTGTAGGTCCGGGGTCATGCTCCCCCTGGAAATTTTTGGACTTTAGATGTTCGGAAATTGCCTATAGGTGTATGTTAATAAATCAATTCTTGTCTTATGATTGCTGAATAGTTTTATAGGCAATGTTAATAGTATCGATATATTTTGCTTTTTGAAAGGAGGTACTGGAGCCGGTTTTCCCCCACCCCCTTCCCTTAAATCCGCCCATGTAGGTATGTAAAATTTCAAAATATGAACTACTTAAACCAATACTTGATATAACATCTTGACTTGAATAAAATTCTCATCAAAGATGGGACTTCCATTGACAACAAATTATATTCTTTTTCATTATTCTTTTATTCTATACAGTAAGCCTACGAATTATTAAAAAGAAAACAGGTATCAGCAATTTTAATATGAATTCCTTGTAATTTTTGGATCAAATTTTATACAGTTTATATATTTACACTGTTATTTTTTATTTTATTTTTTGTTTTTAAATAAAATTTGCAGTGATATACAATTGACAATGATATAAACTCAATATAGTAGTAGTAAGTACTGCAGAGTATAAATAATTATTTAAGTCTGAACATTATGTATACACACAGTGCCTTCTGCGTAATGTTAGGGATAAATAAATATATTTTCTTAATTAAATTTTCTTGGACCAATAACCGACAACAATACCAATGTTTGTACTTGTTTACTGTGATTGAGAGTTGCTAAGCATGATCAAAGCAGTGCATTTCATGTCGGTGCTAATGTGATAACATAAAAATGTGTTTCTATGTTGTTTATACATTATATAGTTTTGTGATTGTTTTATAAACATAATACTACAAGGGACAATTTATGTCTGATTTCATCCATGCGTGATGTATCGTGATGAAAACTAGAATAATACATTGTAAAAGTCATTACCAACTGCCCTATTTACTTGTATTACATGTTTTGTTACTATTATGGTGTTATAAAGATAATTCCAATTACGGAATTTTGTGGACGATATCATATGTAACGAACCTAGTGAGGAATGAGTTCCTTGTTACACAACCACTCCCCAATCCCCAGCCCCACCCCACATTCCTGTTTCTCCTGTGTTTATGTTCTCTGCTGCATTTACCCCTTTATCACATTTTATATTTCAAATATAATGTATTACTTGTAATTTCATGATTATAGGTTATCAGCTTGACAGATGTGGATGACACTATTTCAATGACTTCAGTTATTATTAGTATATCTTATAAATAGATTATGAAATAAATTGTTTAAAGGCTTTGATACTGGCTCTGTTTATCATTGTTTTTTACCTATGAATTGATATACCGTGTATTTAATCGTCTAAAATGACAAACGGCTTTGTTGGCCTAAAGGTATTACATATTGCGATACATGCGTCCAGAGCTCCCACGTTTGGAGATCCAAAAATAGTGAGATTTATTTTTGTCAATTTAACGACCGAATATTTGAATTTTGGCCAAAAATATGAGCAGTGAATTTAAGAATGTGCACCCCTTTGATGTGTACTTTCAATAGGAAAATCTATATTTTATTAAAAAGTACAGTTAATTTCTATTGTTGGATAATCTGAGATCTGTGGTCTGGTATTGTGTACACAGAATCA
>JAOTQE010013201.1:0-10950 GCA_025631205.1 Nesometra sesokonis | reverse complement strand
ACGTCAATAGCGCCTTAAATGGAATCAAACAAATAAAAGTGAATAAAACCCGACCGTAAGGCCTGTGAGACAGGCTAATGTCTGACATATGGGTTTATGAATGATAAATTTAACATGAACTGTGTGTTTATATATTTTGCTGAAGTATATAATTTTTACTATATACAATATTTTTAGGTTGGTTTAGGTAGTCATCAGTGGCTGTTTAATGCGACACTTGACCCAAAACAAATGTCTACCATCTGCCTCCGTCATGATGTCGATGGCATAGTCTGGCAACCGGTAACACCGGATGAACAACAGCCAGATGCATGGAAACACCACGCTACATTCAACGCACTCGGTTATGTACAAGCTGCCAAAACCTCAAAGAAATTTGCATCATGCTCGCAAGATACGTCGTATGCTGTTCTCTGCGATTGTGTTCGACATCTTTACATCTATCATCAACCAAGTCCAACATTATCTCCGCTACGGAATCGGAAAAGCGGCCGTGTTGTTAATGAACTCGCAAAACAGCATGTTATAAGTTTAGATACGACAGATGATATACTTGGCATGCAAGCCACAAATCAAAGACTGTTTGTGTTGACATCTAAGAAACTTTATGTTGTAAAGGTACAAATTGAGAGCAGTTGAGTGTTTATGTGATACTAGTCCTACTAATGTGATTATTGTAGACAGAATTCCCACCAGTTACAGGCAATAATGTCAGTCTGGGAAAAATTATGATTTCCCAGGGAAGTAGGCCTGAATGACATAATTCGGTCTTGGTGGTTGTCAGTGCAAACAATTAGTTATTTATTAAAATGCACTAAGCGTGGGAGGACTCAGGATCAGCCGAAAGGGGGGTGGGAGGAGGGCGTGGTTTCTAATTTTTTTCCTGACTAGCAAAAAAAAAAGATAATTTCCCCATTTTGATGCTCTGGTACCCCATTTTGAACATATTTTAGGTTTTTTGGTGTAATTTTCGACCCGACGCACCTAAGATAAGGGGGAGCGTAACTACGTTTTGACGATAATAGGGGCGCCCACCCCCTAAATCCGCCCCTGCTAAGTGAACCCAACTTTATGATGGTGTGTTCCCACTGCAGTGTTCTCCTGAATACTATTTTAGCCATCAATTTTTTACAAAAACTAAATAAAACTGATTGGGACACAATTTTGACACTCTATGAAGTATACAACTCCAGGGAGCTCATAGATGCATGTAGTTGGGGCAGAATATTGGGGCAAAACCAACTTAAAAAGCCGGGTTTGTTTTACAGACTTAGTGGGCAACTTAGCAGTAAAAGATGCTCAATTGGGAGAAAACTTCACTGTGCTTTCCTTCTCAAGTGCCATTTTAGAACTCTACTAATCATCGAGAATACAGCACAGTATATTGAGCATGAAGATGTTTAGGTGGTGTATGTGATCCTTTAACATTGGTAATAACTCTTGGTAATGTGGCGGCAATCACGAGGTTGGTGGTTCGAGGCTCACTCTGGTCAGCTGTTTGTGTTCCTAGGTAAGATACTTTATCCATGTTGCCTCTGTCCACCCAGGAGTAGGGGTACCTGGGAGGTACAAATGCCATATGCGCGGATTACAGCTGCAACATTGTGGAATTGTATTCCATAGGCATTTGTTCCAATGACTAGGATAATAATTGTGAGGTGCCTTGAGGCCTTGGCAATAAGCGCTATATAAATGTCGCATATTATTAACTGAACTGGATTAAGTGGTCACAAAATGAGCCGTTTGGAACTTATCAATGTGGTGTATGGTACTGTAGTGAATGTGGGGAATGATCTGTTAGGAGCCCATTGTACTGATGTGTCGAGGTGGTGAATGTACCGGAATGACTTTTTATTAGGAAATTGTTGTAGAACTCAGGGTGGTAAATTTAGGGAATCAGCCCATCATGGCAAGTCTCGTCATTGTATGTTAGGTTGTTCAATGTGGGAAATGAGCTGCTAGAAGCCCATATATGAGCCTCAGTATTATGTATAAAGGTGGTTAGTTTCTTTCCACACTGTTTGTCTGTGGTATCTATCTATTGGTCAGGAATGGTTTTTAAAAATACTGTAAAATACCAGTGCACAATTGTGCTATGTCCGTAATGTCACCAAAATTTAAATTATGGCCATCTGTAATCTTATCAGCATTAAGTTAAGATAATTTATAAAATCTTCTGGAAAGGAAGATGGATAAGAATAAACAAAACAAGCTGTGTTCAACGGAAGATTTGATTTTTATTGTCATTGAAATACAATTACAGTAATATTAAGTGAACCAATATACCATAGGTCCTAGACTTGCTCCAACTGTATATTATATTTTAAGTGTTTAATGAAATGTGCCACCAGTGGATGATGAAGTTTAGTGGAGTGAGGTTTGTCGTTGATATACAGGACTTGTACAACAGTGAATGAACTTGGCTTGAGAATGGAAAGTGCCGGGCATCATGACGTAATGATTAACGTGCCGTATTTGGCTAATTAGGCCATTGAGTCAACCAATCAATTGTTCACATTTTCAAACCATGAACGATGCACTGAGAGAGCCTTTGCAAATAATATAGCGTATAATTAGGGCCTAGGCCTTGTGTTAGCTGATCAATGATAACTTATCATAGGTGAAACTAGGTAGGCCTACTATTTAATAGCAACGGTGAGAGTAGAGAACTAAAAACAATATATTAGCAGCCGTTCGATTGTGGGAAAAGGCCTAAACTTTATGAATCTACTTGTCATACTCAACCTTTTTCGAGTGGATTAGCCAATCACATGCAACTGAAACCAGACAAGCAGATAATTATATGCCCATAAAAATCATGGTAGGAAATCACGTGACATTGAAGTGTTGACCAAGACGGTGATCTAAACATCAGAAAGGTATGACAATCCACCTGCTATGGAACGCAATGGGTGCGTTTTAATCATCTTTCACAAATTAAACTGAATCACCGTTTTGAACCAAGACTAAATAGGTTCCTGCCCTGATCTTACCTCAGATGTATCAATTGTGTATGCTTGCATTCTATGTTCAATTGATACAGATGACACACACACCAATGATGAAACAAACAGCGTGAATTAATGCACTTTAGAACTCGATCAAGGAAACTCAAAAATGTCAAACCCTTAAAAATGCATCGAAAGTCTACAGTATCTAGTTCTGTCATGCACATTGGCATGACAGTATGCTCCACATTCCTTGTCATCTCGTTTCAAAAGCTCTATATTACCCATCCCCTGGAACCCTTCAATCGTCCCCTTTTCATCTCCTGGATGACTTCCATGGGCTTCCTTTTGGTTTCAGTTTCCTTGATTCCAATATTGCTTGTTTCCTTTCCTCTTCCATCTTCTTGTCCTTTGTCACCTGGACAGCAGTTGTCATTTCATTTGCAAACATATTAATTCTTTCCTACAAAATATAATTATTAAAGATCATGACAGTATATTTACTCGGAGGACAGATCATTGCTCCTTACAACAATTGACAAATTGCTTTTTCAGGGGCAGATGGCTAATTGGTGGTTTAACTTACAGAATAAAGTTGGCTTTGACACATAGAGGATCTTAGGAAAGTCACCCTAGTCTTAACTGACCACACCATTAAAGCATGCAATACCTCCAGTTTCGTTTTAAGTCGGTCTCACGACTAAACCGTCATTCCCTGTTTGTGTGGTTTCCAGACGCGATGACAGCCTTCTACTTGTCGGCCGACGTTTTTTTAGTGATTTCCCTGTTGAATCACTAAAATAACTGTCGGCCGACGAGTAGAAGACTATCATCGCGTCTGGAAACCACACGAACAGGGAATGAAGGTTTAGTCGTGTGACCGTCGCACGACGCAGTGAGTACCCGGCCTTAGACTTCTTGGTCATTTTTACTGTTCATTGTTGAAACATGTTTTTATTTTTGTGGGTATAGTAGACAACCTGGGATGCAACTTAATGGCGATGAACGTTAATTGGGAATGGTGTTCAGTTTATGTGTACATGCACATCCATTCAAAACTGGTGACGCTGAAAGCTTTAAAGTTATTGCCGCAACATCACCACCACAACATGAACATAAGTGAGGATCTAAGGTCTGCTTTGCACAAAGAAACACCACCAGAACAAGAACAGGCCAAGGTGTATTTCGTACACTCTATAAGTTTTAATTTAGTTAAGACTTATACCATCACCAGAGCTACGAGGGCAGAGATCCTTGAGCTATCCCAAATGTTACAATGCTTCACCCCGTCCCCTGTCCAGTCCAGAGCAGTTTGTAAAACCTAGGTTTGTTCAACTTACTGCTATTTGTCTTTGAAATTCTCGTCTCTGAGCAATGGATCTGCTGACAGGTGCAGGGCGTCCATCTAAATGCAAATTAACAAGCACAAGATTAAATTTACATATGTACCATTAAGAATAATGTGTAATACCAAAATTGAAATGATATTAAGAAATGCAAACATTTTACACGGTGGTCTAATTATCTATATTTAGCACCAAGTGGCGGCCCAATAACACAAGTCACTCTGTATAAAGGTTAATAAAACTAATAAGCCAGAAGGATACAGAGCCCCAAAGTGAAATTCCATGGAAGCTCCTACTACTGAAGAATTTAATGTTGTTGCCATGGTGAAGTTGTGCCCCCACTCTTTCATAAAAGTTTCTGATTTATCAATAAATGGAAGTAAATTTAATACAAAGAAAATTGAAAACGTAAAATATAGGTAACATACATAATTATTATGAAAAAAGAATGTTAAAAGTACAATAATTATAAAACTATTATTATTTAACTTTGTGACGACAGCTGATGACTATCAATACACGCCTACATGGGATCACAATTCTACAGTGTTAAGTTCATTAACCGTAAACAATAAATTTATGTTTTTCATACACTACCTGCAAATGACCAGTCTGGTAGGTCGGTCAAGGGTCCATATTCAGTACCAGTGCGAGCATGGCCTTGGCTGAAAAAAGGGCAATTATTGTAATGTTTGCTATGTTATATCATTTATTATTTTCCCCACACCACCTAAGCTCATCATCCCCTCTACAACAGAGGCAGATCCAGCAGGGCTGAGTAAGAGGAGGACCCGATGCTGGATAGAGGAGGCCCAGTGCCAAACTTCATGTTGTTTCTAGGCATCTACAGGGTCCCCCATGCCTATTTTCAAACAAAATGCGTTTTCTGGGTATCTGAGAGGCAATTTTCACAGATAATTTATTGCAAACAATGAGTTTTTTAAGTTAAATAATATCCAAGTCAAAAGGGGGACCTGGGTTGGGTTGGCCCCCTTCCCCATTTTGATCTGCACCTGTACAAGAAACAAAAAAAACTATTGTCACTGTTAATGAGATACAAGTAGGTTTTTCATTTAACAACCTGCTGTCTGTTTTTTTTTTCATGTTTTCTGTTAAGCTTGCCTCAGAAAATACTTTTACACACTGCCAATTTCATGTTTCACATTTTTGAAAATCTCAGTATAAAGGTCTCTTAAAAATTGCCATTTTCAAGCCTAAAAAATAGTTGTTTGCATTCCTCAATTTTCAGGATACGGGCAGGTGGAAATGTTCTTTTCAAACATAATGAGAATGCATAACCCTACACTCAAGCAAAATTAGATATTTTTGTAACATTTACTCCATATGCTATTGTACATCCCACACCTCTTTTTACAAGTGGAGATCCAATTAGGGTTATTTTAAAAGGGTGGCTGTGGATGGCAAACAAAGGACGTTTTTTAGGCCTTATACACCAAACAGATAGAGACATTGATGTTATCGTGTATTATAAAAACCACTTAATTTTCATGTTACATTTGATTTCAGCTCAGTGCATTAGCAGTGGTTTTCAAACTGTACTTCTGTAATCCCAGGTTCAAATCTCGCTGCTGCCTTCTTTCATCAACTTATATCCCCATTTTTTTATGTGAGGGGATATTCACACACAGGAGAATTCTAATGTGGGCATGGGCATTCTCTCTCAGAAGAGCGAGTCTTAGCCATAGATTTCTTATTTACGGCTAGACGGTGAACTTAACACTGTAGAATTCCAGTCCCATGTAGGCGTCCTACTATTTTGATTTTCAGCCTTCGTCACAAACATGCAAGTTAAATAATAATAACCATTAATTTTTAGCATTCTTTTGTTATACAAATTATTTACATGTCACACATATTTTATGTTGTCAATGTCTTTATATTTGGATTAAATTTACTTTAATTTATTGATAAATTTGAGGCTTCTATGAAAGATTGAACATGCGCAATTTCGACATAGCAATAGCATTAGAACATACCACGATTTGATTTGTTGGATTCCAGGATAGTAGGCGCATACACGAAACTGCACTTTGGGGCTATGTACTCTGTGGAAATTCACCATCAAGCCGTAGATAATAAATCTATGGTTTTAGCTAAATTGTGAACAACATTACCTTTGTCTCCAAGCTTTTCCCGCTGCGATAGGAACGGTAGTCTGGTAGAGTCGTACAGTTTGAAACAATGGTATGGTAAAAGTCTTTGAAGACCGGCACAATATTACAGCCATGTTTCTATCAGTGCTCAGTTCTAGGTAAAATGAATTACTAATAATTAATAAAGGGTTAATATTACATAAATTATATATCAAGAAATATTTTTACACAAAAAAACAAACATCTTCCTATTTTAATGTTTAAATTTGTTTAACTGAAAGATCCTATGATTTATTTTAGTTTGCCGAGTACGAATAGCAAGATACAGCTCCTTAAACTCAGAGATATAAAATCAGCGATGCATTTGTTTGTTGTTTTATTATTTGCAAAGGATCATATCAAGAACTTACAAGTCATTGATCGTAACACTTTAACAGTACCCAAGGCAATGAAACAGAAAGGATGCTGTTTTTTAGCATGGAACATACTGCGAGCATACAACCATTTTATCCATAACTCTTGTACCAACAAATTTTGCTTCAGACGCTAAAAACTAGTCTACCAACACAATACATTTCGATTTTTTTTAAGGTAATCATTTGACACCACTGAATTCCAAAATATTTTTTTTTGTAATTACCTCTTAGATTAAAAAATAAAATTAATTTACAGTAAGATTTTTTTCACAAATTTTCATTCTTGTCAAACATTAGCATCTTTGACAATGACGAACCAAAGCATACCAAATGAGCGTTTTTGTATTAATAGCAAATCAAATATTCTTTTTAGCGTGGGACTTCCCATAAGTAAATCGAGTGACTCCATTACTTTTTTTGCTGTTTAATACGCATAGATTTGTAGCAGATAAACTCTCGAAATTGATACAAGCAGCGTGACATCGCACATAATGCTTGAAAATGCGGTAATATGCTAAAATTTTAACAAGCGTTGCCATTACAAAGCGATTATTCAAGATATTATGCAGTGCACTTAACAATTAGCACAACTTATAAACCGTTTAATAATCAGTTTATTGCCTCGGTTTTTAAGCAAATCTTGTACAATTTCTGGTTCTCTAAGAACATCGCGCGTTTGTCGGTACAAGAGTTGAAACTTTTGAAGTTGAGTGTCCTTTCTGTTTGATTGCCTTGCTGTACCTTCAATAATACAGTGCTCTTAAGTCAGAGTCACACAATTTAATTAAAAAATACCTTGTCAAGCAAAGGTTGAAATAAATTCAACCTCATCCTGAAAAGGGTGGAATTTTGGGACTAAGAAAAAAAAAAACTTATGCTACGTTCAGTCCTCAAACTCATCATCCGGAATTTTCTGATGACATAAAATGCTTTACTCTCTAAATAAAATGCCTATTTTGTATATTTCTTCTGAAATATGTTTTCACTCATGCAGTAGCAGATCCAAAAATGTTTAAACTGGTGGGGAGGGGGAACAGACCAGATCCATTTTACAATTAAAAGAGCACAGAAAGACTAACTGCGCCAGGGGGTGGGCTTGGGAGGGGAGGATCCCCCCATAGAAACTTCTTGAATAAGCCTCTAGATGCTCATACAGAGCTTCTTTGTCTATTCACTGGAAAAGTGGGAATCCCCATCACTCAAAAATATGTGGGGACAAGTTTTTTTTCTCTTAAAATCTTTAAAAATTTTTTATGACAAGGGGGGGTGGGGGGTGTGCTGGGCACACGCAAGTATAGTGTAAATGTAATACCTTTTGCAGTTTATAGAAAATAAACCTACCGTGATTTACCGTGATAAAAACACCAAATACGATGGGTATTCTAGTAGCCTAGGCTATACCTCCGTATAATGCAATAGATTTGGGGGCACAACCAGGATGGAATGAAGGGGTGGGGTCAGACCTGCGAGCAAAAAAACTTGTCCCCACATATTTTTGAGTGATGCGGATCACCAACTTTTTGACTGAATAATCCAAGATGCTCTGTATAAGCATCAGAGGTTTAGTATTTTCAAAAAATTCTGTGGGAGGGGATCACCCACCCACTTGGGGCAGTCAGAAACGTCATAGAGCATGGGTAAGTACTATTTCAGACCTTTTTAAATATTCAATGTCTTAAAAAGTATGACACTGCAAACATTACTAGGCTGGAATAGGCTTAGGCGACCCCCTAGCAATATTTTTTTATGCAGTTTTCATAGGAATCCGCAGAAAAGGACTGCCCCACTTTGTTGTGGTCTTATCGGTTCGGCCACATACAATGCTAGGCCTAGTTAAGAATAGTGCTGTAACGGTCTAAACTGTTTAATTGGAGAGGAGCCTTCTGCGGTTAGATCAGAATAAAAAAAAAACTTGTTTGGCATCACATGGTAATATTATAAATTAGGGCCTACGTGGTGCAAGTGGTTTAATTTTTATCCACCAATTTTGGGAAAGATTTATTTTTTGTGTCAAATACTGTTGATTGGAATTTAGTTTATGTATTGCTACAGTTATTTTATTGCATTTTGGTCCACCATATCAAGTATTCAACATTACAAAAAAATCATTATTCTTCTTCTTCTTCCACATGACGACCATTTAAACAAAAAAAGTAATTTCAAACATCCTCCTTTAGCTACTACTAGGCCTAGACCTAAAACCACGACACCAGACTGGCCGCCCTAGACTGCCTTGACCAGAAAATTTATTTTTAAAATTGTAACATGATAGCCTAGAGCCCTAGGTTTTATAGTTAGCAAAAGGAAGACAACTTTTAAGTTGCTTAAAAAGCTTAACAGTTCATAAACCTTTGTAAAACATAGCGGGACGAAACGACCAGAAATTGAAAATGACTTGCTAAAGCTTCCACTCAGGAGGCGTAGCTTAGTTAGTCAAGCCTAGCCTGGCCTAGCACTACTATCCTACACCAGATCCGTACGCCCTAATTCAGTTAATTACGTTAGCCTTAGTGTATGCCTTCATTTTTCAAACAGCAAAGTGTAATATTCATAGTCTAGAAGTATGTAAACTTACAGAGATAAAATAGGTGAAAAAATGACCGAACCGGCCAGAGAGGCTAGCGACCATCAAAAGGCACGTTTTTGTACTCTTGAATGGCAGATGGAAGGCAATCGCCGCCAAAAATTCTCGTCTTCAAAATCGGCATACTGATTGGTGAATTTGTCACTTTCTAAAAAATCTATCTGGGGGGGGGGGGGGCTTTGGTGAGGGGGATTTCGCCTTTGTTACCACAATGATGATTTGATTGCTGACTTGAATGTATTTACTGTACTTGCATATATAGCATTGGTTGGGAGATTGTCCCATTCTTTTATTACCCTTTACCTGAATGTGGAGTCAACTCTTACATGTTCTTGAGCTTATATAGTTTAT
This sequence comes from Nesometra sesokonis, assembly GCA_025631205.1. NCBI lineage: Eukaryota > Metazoa > Echinodermata > Crinoidea > Comatulida > Antedonidae > Nesometra > Nesometra sesokonis. The sequence continues at coordinate 1,191 of JAOTQE010013201.1, read as the reverse complement.
ATCCTGTCTTGAATGCCAGTTTAGTTTGTATGGATGAGGAGAGAATCTGGGGAATCTAGAAAGAGGGAACCCGAGGCCAAGTTTGACAAACACAGGGGTGAGATTTTACAAGCAACTGATGGCAATGGGCATGGGTCCAGCAGGTTCCAGAAATAATTTTTTTCTACAGATGCTCTCCTCTGCACTTTTAGAGGCCCAAAGTGTGCAAATTTTTGTTTTCAAGGGTAAAAGGTTGGAGGGAGGGGCAGTGGAAGTGCTACAGGGAGGGGGGGCGCTAGGCTACGCTACCCCTCCCTCGACCCCCCAAATTAAAAATTAAAGTGCGTCTGTTATTCTTATTTTAAAAAATTCTTTGACACTGTACATAGAAATATCTGGGGAAGAGAGTGGGTGCTCAGAGTGCTCGAGCATCACATTTCAGAGGTAGAAACATGCAAAATTTGGGCATTGAACACCTCCTTCAGAGGAAATGAAATCATCCACTTCAGAGCAAAAGAATATGTGAGAGAAAACAAACTATAAAGTCACTTATCCCATCAGAAGCAAGCATCAAATTGGGGAATACCTGCTGCTTGTAAATTTAATAAGCATTGAGCACCTCTTTTTCCAATACCAGAATTTGGTCCCCTTAAAAACTAAGACACACTGTTTAGTAGATGATGATGATGATATAATTTGTTGAAATATTGAATCCTGTCACGATGGCAAGTATCTCATTGCTTGGAGTATGCATTATACTTTCTTACTTGAAGTTGAGGACCTTTCGGATTTTGTTGAGTAGAGTAATTCAATGCTGATTTTCATCACTTACAGAAAAGGATTCTGTATTATTAAAAACACACTTTAAAAATACAAGTTATACAAGAACAAATAAACTAATATACGTAAAAAAATTACGTAATTATCAACACTTTAATCACAAAATAAATGTCAATACTACTAAAATAGATCCAGTGTGAAAAGTAAATCTGTTGATTCAACATTCAGACTAACTTGTCCTATCAGTTTTTGACAAAAAGCATCTATTTTAGATACAATTATGCAATTCTATACTGTATTGTTATGGATGTACATGTCTACTTCAGTAGAACCTCTCTATTTTAGTATGAATAGCATAATAATAATAATAATAATAATAATAAATTTATTTCAACACGGGAAACTTGATCACCATGTGGTGTTTTTCATCAA
>JAOTQE010013190.1:0-10950 GCA_025631205.1 Nesometra sesokonis | reverse complement strand
TGGAGATTTTCGTTTTCGCCAATTTGGCGAAGGAGGGCATTTTTATTTGCGCCAAATGAGAATTCTAGTAGCAATTGCGACTCGGCGAACGGCTAGCGTTAGCGTAGGCATGGTTTGTAAATAGATGTGAAACAAAAAAATGTCTCGGGAGATAAAACTTACAACTTGTTACTAGTTGAACATTTTTTGGTAGTGTGAAAAGGGTATTAGTAGACTACTGTAGGTGTCAATTTTTAATTTAACGATATTTTGAAGCAGTGTTCTGTAAAATATGATGTGATGATTATACAGTGAGTGTACAGTTTTTGCTTAAATTCTCAAAAACAAGAAAACTGGCATATGCAATTGAAAGCACCCCTCTGTGGCTTCAGCGAGTAAAGTATACAGTACTGTCCCTTCACTATAATTGTATCTCCAATGTTTTCCAGAAATACAGGGTACTACAACATTTTGATGATATGTGCAGTATATTTTTAAAAATAAGCTTTATATGTACTTGCTGGAAATCTGCCTGGAACTAGAAAATAAGGATGGTAGTCGGTGTGCTAATGCCCGCTGCACTCATAGTTTAATTCTGATGCCAAATCTTGAAAGCATTTGTAGTCAAAACTAACTAGCAATTTCCAGCTCTCAATTGGTTTTAGTGGGTGAAAACTTTTGTAGGGTGGGCAACCTCTGTCCAGCATAATTACTTCCCTGTGCAGTAGAAAAATTTGACTGATAACAAACTAAAGGGTATCATTGATTTATTTTTATGGCAAAGAATGACTCTCGGTTTGTGCTGATGAATAAGCAAGCATCTACCGTTTCTACTGTACCCTCGTTTGAAGTTATAGTTTGGTCCCATTTGGTGTTCAGTGTACAATAAATGAAAAAATAAAACAAACCTTCAGTTTTAAATGGTTAACTACAGTATAATATTCAATTTTTAATAATATGATACTGACATAATTTGTTTTTTTTTTTTTTTTTGCAGACCAAGTATTCTTTGCTAGATGAACAAGATATTTCATTAGTAGATCGTTTCGCTTTTGAGGTAAGGCATACATAACATCAAGTACTGTGGGAACTTTGGAGGAGTACGATTTCTGTCTGCTCATATGTGCTCAAAACAAAAAAGTCACACTATATACAGTAGTATTCTCAGTTTCAACTTTTATGATCTCTGTTAAGTCTGTACAGTATTTTTATTTCCAACCTCAGCCTGATTAGGTGTCCCATCGATATTGATAAAGATTAAAACATTTGAAAGTGTTTAATGAATATCTCGGATCCAAAACCACACTCAAACTTGTGAAAAAGACATGAAAATTGACAAGAATTGACTGCAGGCTGTGGAGTACAGCGAATGTGGGGGGCCTTTTAAGCCTGTTTTTCTGTCAATCATTATTCCAGAAATGTCAATTTGAAACTGCATTTTGAAATCATTACATAAAAGTTTAAAAATCAACGATAACGTTTAAATTCGGCCAAAACGCTTGATTTCCACAATTTACTACGTTGTGCGCAACAAAACTTTATATATTCGTGACGAAATAAAATTGCCATAAAACAAATTTAAAGAACTTTCCAATCACAATTTTTGTATTCCTTTGCTTCAGTTGCACTCAGTTCCTTTTAGTTGCGCTAAATTCCTTATAGTTGCATTCAGTTCCTTTTGCTTGCATGTCGATCGGTTGAGTTTCATTGAGTTCCAGGTTGACATGCGCCTACCTAGCGATGATTCTATCACTCAGGCTTAAGTTTTAACATTCATTCACCACTAAGTCATCAGTTTACTTGCCTGGAATGATTATCACTGTCGTCCTACAGTATTTGACTAGTCTAAACTATAGATGATATAAAAAGGAAGTTTATTTTCATATTAATAGATCTAGAAATTATTAATAATGTGGGGCATTCAACAGTATTTGGTCAATGAAATGTATTAATTTTAATACAACTTTTGGTCATTCCATAACTAAAAATGACATGGTTTAATAGGCAAATGTTTGTAATGGTTGTATTTTAGTCATTTGATATTAAATATTTAAAAAAAATTATATTTGACGTCGAGAATTTCTAATCATCATACCCATGGTCATTCAGATCTTGAAACACAGACACAGGATTAGTTGCCACTTCTTTGGGCAGTATTGTCAAACAATTAGAATAGCCTACCTGAGCAAGTCCCTAATAGCATCAATTATAATTTCTAATTAAATCACAAATAAATTAATTAAAATTTTGAGAGGGATATTAATGAGTGTTGCATCCTCCTTCGTAGTATTATCATTAAAAGGAAAGACCACTTGATAATTCTATGGTGATTTCTTCCTGTAATTTAGAAATGAATTACAGAATTTGATGTCTTTCATTATTTTCAAGGCACGAGTAGACATTGATAAGGATGGAAATGGAGCTCAAGTTTATGCATATGCATATGATATTCAAAAAGGCCGCAGTTCAGGACGTTACCTTCATGACTTACTTTGGGAGAAGCACTGTGGTAATATAGTTGCTGGATTTAAAGTTTCTCACAAAAATGCTGTAACAGTAGGTAAGAGGTAACACTCTCAGTAATGCCCCTATTCCACTGACCATCGGAACGTAATCGGAATTCAATCTGACCCGAATTTTGCAAAAATTGGAGCGGTCCGATGAGTTCCGATGAAGAATCACCCGACATTTTTTTATGCCAATTTTTCAAAAAAATCTGATAGAGATCCAACGTTGATCGGTGCAATCGGATAAAAGACTGATAGCGGTCCAGTGTCTGTCAGCCATTTTCATCGGCGTCATCGGGTTGATCCGATTGCGGTCAGATTGCTATCCGAGTGTGACCTGACAGTAATCTGACATTTCCAACACTCTTCCAACATCAATCCGATATATCAGACATTGATCCAATACTGCTCTGATTCATCAAAATTGGTAGCGTCAGGTGTCTACTGATTATCGGACACTCGTACTGTAAGATAGCCGGCGGAGGGCACATTGTGCAATTCTCAGACACCAGTCTGACACACATCGGACCGACTCGACATTTCATGCAATACTGACTCGATTTTGCGTCCGATGAAGGAACTAAGCTCTGAGCTTAGTTTCTTTATCAGACGATTTTGCATCATCGGATCACGTCCGATACGTCGGACACTGATTTGACATTCGGCAAACAGCAACCTGAATTGTATAGATTGTATATTTTAAATCTTTTGAATGTGTAATTAATCTTGCAATTAATTGTATAATAATATTCTAAATATCTTTGTCCATCTATTTTTGTACAGTGCTTTGGTCTTTGGGAAAAGCGCTTAATAAATCCAAAATAATAATAATAATAATTCATCGGATTGTGACACGATACTCATCGGAGGGTTACCGGAAGGAGAAAAAAGTGGTTCCGATGAGTGACCCATCAACCAAAATTCTCAGTGGAATGGGGGTATAACAGTAAATAAACTACAATCAGTCAGGTGATATATTTTTGGTACACATTTAAACATTATGTCATTACATTATTTGGGATAAAAACAATTGATCCTTAGCTCTCACACCAAAATAAAAATTTTCTAGTGTGTACCGAAGTACAGAGAAACTCGGCGGGACCTTTGGGTAAAATAAAGATATTATCGTCAACTCAGATCTTTTTGACTATAGACTTTAGCAAGATATTTTGATATATTTTATTACTTGCAACAACTATGCATAACTGCCAACACATAGTTGAATTGCATATTACAATAAAATTATTAAAATGTATTTAGACAATATTGCACACTACACACATGAATAATTAAAAAGACAAAATATTGCAGTTACCTAGATGAAACAAGTAAATAAACAACATGCAGCAACTAGCTGAAAAGCATAATGTATTACAATAAACTGATTAAACATATTAGACAAAACGGCACACAATACACATGAAAAATGATTTTAAAAATGGAAAAAAAAAACAACTGGGCTGCTCTGAAACTGCTTGTTTTACAACTATAATTTATAACTTTTTGCTTGCAGGACTTGTACTTAGGGGCAGGGAATCAGGTGGAGAATTCCCGAGAGGCACATGCCACTTGCAAATATGCGATCGTCCTGGGAAATGGTTCAAGTTATAAAGTAGCAAGAGATTCTGAAAATTAGTTTGTTGGAAGTGTTGACAATGAATTACATTCAATTTCATTTTGTTTTACAGATAATAGACTAGAAAATCTTCATCTAGTTGCATTAAATGAATCTGAAAAAGACCAGGAAACTCTAAAAACAAATAGGGAACAGTCCCTGTACTGGGTTGCAATACAACAACTGCCCACTGACTCCTTCCAAGAGGTATTGTATATTTCATTAATATTATTCATCTGTAGACCTTTTCCAGTGGTTATAATAATAGATAGCGCTGATAATCTAAATAAGTGGTTATTTACATGGGGGATTTATTTTTCATAAACGGAAGCTTTGTTACAAAATTGTCAACTCACAAATATTTTTAAGTTAATTACCACCACCTGGCCTATTGACTTCTTGCTAAGAAAAATTCTACCAAACTCAAACAATAGGAAACAAAAGTATCCCTTCAAAATCGAGTCTGACTGGAGGACCTAACTAAACTCAGTTTTATTAATGTTATTGTTAAATGTTAAACCAACCAGCAATGTAATGGTAACAAATTTCGAGAAGCTGGTGAATTTCCACAAAATGTCAAAAATAATAAACTTTTACAAGTCTGGAGATAGACAAGATTTAAAAAAATGCAAGTCGTATCCTTTGTCCCACAATTCCCTAAAATATTAGAGAAATTGTACAACAAAAGGATTGTATAAACAAACATGATTTGTTATTGAATGGTCCATTTGCCTAGATCATGATATTATTTTGACAAACTATTGTGATATTCTTGTGGTTGTAGGCGAATGGAAGAGTTACTTAACCAACAGTATACAGTTGCTTGGTAACCCTACACTAATATAAGTTCTGAACCTGCAAATATAAAATGTGGTGTTCCACATGGCTCAATAATGGGAACTTTTTTATTTTTACTAAACTAATAAATAGTTTGCATTAAATAATAAAAAATTGAAATAAATATGCTTGTCTAATGCAGGAGTCAAACCAAGGCAATCAAACAGAAGGACACTGAACTTAGAACTTCAAAAGTTAAAACTCTTGCACCGACAAATGCGTACTGTTTTTATAGAACTAGAGATTGTACATGTCTTGCTTAACAACCGAGGCAGTAATCTTCTATAAAAAAACGATTCATAATCGCGCTGACGCTAAATGCACTGCATGTATCATGAATAGTCCCGTAGGGATGGCAACGCTTGATGAAAAGTTTTAGCGTGTTATCGCGTTTCCAATCATTATGTTCAATGTCGCGCTTGTTGTATCAGTTTCGGGAATACATTTGCTAAAATATTATGTTTAATAAACTGCAAAAAAGTAATGGAGTCACTTATGAGAACCCCAGCGCAAAAAAGTATATGTGATTCGCTATTACTACAACAACGCTCATTTCATAGACTTTGGTACGCCATTGTCAAAAATTCTACCGAGTGTTACACAAGAATGAGAATTTTTAAAAAAATTCTTAATTTAAATACACTTTATTTTTTTACCTAATGTGTTAATTTTTTTTAAATAAATTTAATTTTATTCATTGGTGTCACATGATTTTACCTTTAAAAAATCAAGAAGTACACATTAGAAATTATCACAAATAATCAAAATGTATCCGCCACCAGGAAACGTATGGTGATGGTAGTCTAATTTTTAGCGTCTGGAGAAAATTTTGTCGCTACAAGAATTATGGATCAAAGGGCTGTACGCTCGCGCTATGTTCCACGGCAAAAAACAGCATCCTTCTGTTGAATTGCCTTGGTCAAACTATGGAAAATAATATTCCAAATGAAATGAAGTATGATAAGCATGACAATATTTAACCAAAATAAATTGTCTTTAAAAATTATTTTATTTATTTAATATTTAGTTACCTGTGACATCACAGCGGTATTATAATGCTAATGGTGAAGTTATAGAAGGAGAAGATGATAGCATAACATTTTATGAATGCCACTACCCACCCTGTTCACAAATTGAAGCTGAGGTATTAGTAGTTCCTTCATTATTATGTTTATTGTTTAAAAGTCCATTATTTGACTTTCTTATTGCGTTCCACAATAATTATTAGAATTTCGGTATTTTTCCTGATTTGATTATTATGTTAAATCAGGAAGAGTTAATATTAATATTTAATTTTTATTGACACCAATTATTGCTCTTGCCCCTCAAGGAAAAGGTATTGCAGTGAGTTATGACTGTCTATATCATCGTTCTGTCTACTCCTACTACCTTAAAAATGATTGGTCTGCTTGATTCCCAACTGGATTCTAAAATTCAAAATTAAACATTAGAGCTTATTGTGGGTCTATAGTACTACATAATCCAGAGGCCTGTCAGACTTGGTATATCTGAAACAGTCAGTTGTTTATCAATAAGTTCATAGCAACATTTAAAATTCAATAGAGTTTTGAAGACAACCACTTAGTAACCTTAATTTGAAGGTATATAAGATGTTAAAGATGAACATTATACAGCATTTAGGCCCATTTGTAAATCTAGTTATCAAAAACATTACAAAGAATGTAATGTTTGTTCTTGGAATACAAAGAAAACCATGACTTCTGATCGCTGCAGTGTATAATGGGTGCGGAGATGATTGATTAGGGCGATCCTTGCACGGGAATTTCTGTAGCAGTGGGGCCATGGGATGCGAGGTTCTGGACCAGGCAGGGAGCTGGAACTCGGTCTCTCCTTTTATGGCGACTCTGTTCCTTGTCCTCCAATTTTAGGGCACCCAGTCTCACAAGCTTGAACCAAGCCAGACTATCTTCTGCACTCTTTCCATTCCGTGGTCAAGGTCATAATGCTTAAGAGCCTCCTTCAGTGTGTCTTTGAAACACTTCTTTGGTCGCCCAAATGAGTGCTTGTCTGTTGTCAGCTCACCATATAGAAGTCTCTTCGGAATCTTGACGAAAGTCACCCAAGCGGCAAATATGGTTGCCCCCACTAGAGATGGCTTTGGAGAAGTACAGCATAGATGCTCACCATCTTGACAAACTGAAAATTATGCTGTGCTCAATGTTGACTAAGCGTGATAGAGTAATGCCGAGATGGACGAACTTATTCAGACTGTTGTAGAACTTTGGTCTTCTTGGTGGTGATTGTTGGGACAAAATCGTCGCAAGATTTTCCAAAACCATCTATACTTCTCTGCATGTCAGAGGGAGTGCTGCCATTGAGCGCACAGTCATCAGCGAATAGAAAGTCATGAACTGGGTCTTCATGCACTTTTTCTTGGCTTACAGTCTCCAGAGATTGAAGAGGCTGTCATCAGTGCAGTAGCAAAAGCTGACACTAATGTCTCCATTTGGAAAGCATCAGATAGCATCATAGAAAACCCCATGCTGAAGAGGGTGGGGGCCAGAAAGCAGCCCTGTGTCATTCCTATGAGTACATGAAAAGGTTGGGATTCATCATCCAAAACACACTTTCAAGCCATCATGACCATCGAAATAAACTTGGTGGGACAACCGAACTTGACCATGATCTTCGAGAGACCCTTTCAACAGACTTTGTTGATTGCTTTGGTCAATTCTACAAAAGTAATGTACAGTCAGACGTTCTGCTCCTGGCATTTCTCTTGAAGTTGCCATGCTGCAAAGATCTTGTCTAGGTGCCAGGGGGCTAAATCTCTTCCGCAGTGGAAAGTATGAAGATACTACGGTGGTTTTCACAGTTGTTCCTGTTTCCTTTGCATTAAAATACTAACGAACTGTGACAGATAATTAAGGTGTTCAATCCAAATGTTACAAGAATTTGTTGTTTTTGTATTTCATGAAGCTGCTAAACACCTCCCTATTGCCAACGTTTGAAACAGTTATCAGCAAAGAGAATTTATTAGGTGTTTGCTACTGCCATTCCTCAGCCAAGTGGATTTATAGATGATTTAATAGTAATGCCAATGTTTGGCCAGTTACAGTCAAAGTGAATTTGGTGATGATTTGCTATTGCCAATGCTTGGTCAAATACCGGAAAGTTGAATTCAATGATGATTTGATATTGCCAAGGCTTGACCAGTTACCGGCAAAGTGAATTTATTGATGGTTTGCTATTGCCATTGCTTGACCAGTTACCGGCAAAGTGAATTTATTGATGTTTTTCTATAGCCAATGCTTGGTCAAATAGCGGAAAGTTGAAGTTAGTGATGATTTGATATTGCCAAGCCTTGACCAGTTACGGTCAAAGTGATTGTATTGATGATTTGCTACTGTCAATGCTTGGTCAGTTACCGGGCAAAGTGAATTCAGTGTTGATTTGCTATTGCCAATGCTTGGCCAGTTACCAGCAAAGTGAATTTAATGATCCCTTGCTATTGCTAATGCTTGGCCAGTTACCAGCAAAGTGAATTCAGTGATGATTTGCTAATGCTTTGCCAGTTATCAAAAATTCTCTCTGTCTGTAACTGCCCAAGCGTTGGCAATAGCAAAATCATCAATAAATTCACTTTGCCAGTAACTGGTCAAGCATTGGCAATGTCAAATCATCAATAATTTCGCTTTGCTAGTATTACTGGCCAAGCATTGGCAGTATCAAATCATCAATATATTCACTTTGACTAATGCACTTTTCAATTGTATTCCCGGCCCCTGGGTATCCGGAGATGGCCGGGACTTTCATCGAGTTGTATTATTTCAATGTTGCACAACCGGCTAATTCCCGACTAAGTCATGGACAGGCCGGGCAATAATAATGTTGAAATACCTGGCGAAGTCCCCGACCAGCCAGGCAATTCTTGCTAGGCATTCCCCCTACATTTCATTGTAGCATGTAATATCCGGTACATGCCCGGCCCACTCGGGCATATTTATTGTGAATATCCCCCGACAACTCCCGGTAAACACCCGGCCTACCCGGGCAAAAAAATTGCTGAAATCCCTGGCCAATTTTGATGCAAGTCCCGGCCGTTCCCGGGTACCCAGGGGCCGGGAATACAGTTGACAAGTGCATAAGTCAGTTTATTGATGATTTGCTATTGCAATGCTTGGCCAAGTTACCAGCAAGTTGAATTCAGTGATTTGATATTGCCAATGTTTGGCCAGTTACCGGCAAAGTGATTTTGAGGATTTTCTATTGCCAATCCATGACCAAATAAGGGTTTCTAAAATGGAATATTCAATGGACCTAAACAATATTTATTATCAAATAGAATATTGATATACAAACTTTTATTTTATTTAGCTTCGAGAATTTAGTATATGTGGACGATGCCAAGAAGTACGATACTGTGGGACTGCCTGTCAACAACGCGATTGGCCTGTGCACAAAAAGCATTGTAAGGAACGCAAGAAAGCAAAACCCTATGAACGCCCACCAGACCGATGATTCTGCCTTATGGTGCTTTTGTATTGTAAATAAAATAAAGTATATGTTATTTGTCTTTTAATGTGGAATTGTAAAAAGAAGTAAATGCATTTGGAGTGGAGGACAAAAATTTGTGTCCTTGGAATTTAATAAGAATGAATTATGATTTATGAAAACTCTTACGGAATCCTGCCCACCAGTGAAATTATTTATTAAAATAATTTTAGTTCTATTTTTTAAAAGTATCAATATAATTGATAGTTGTTTATTGTTCATGTTGTCTAAAATGAGGCAGTTTAAAAACTTTACATGACCAAATTAAATGTTTTAGTAATTTATAAACATAAAAATGTTGCTGCATCTCTTTTCTTTATATAGCATTTGACATGTATTTGTACTAAGTAGTTGACACCCAGATCGTGATAATAACTACTTAAATACTAGATCAGGTGCTTAAATTTTGTTTGTGATTTTCACTGTTAAACACTCGCTTGCCAATTTCCTATACATACTGTATTTTCATGGCGTTTCCACACAGACGTGCTATTCTGGTACACTCTATATCAGATTTCTGTCATACTGTACCATCTATTTTTCTCTTTTATGGAACAACTGTCATTGTCTCTTTTTAGTAATATTATTTTTGGTAAAATTTCATATGGTGTGTGGTTGGAGCATTTGTTAAAATTGTGATTATGATTAAAACTTTGTTGTTCCTTTGAAATAGTAGAATTAAGCATGTGCTATTTTGTCTGCATGTAACCACCGTTTAATAAAAATAAGATGTTAGCAAAGAAAATGAAAGGAAATCTTTTATTTTATGAGTGCTAATAATAAATACATAATAGAACAGATACACTGTAGTCTGTACAGTACTACAGCATTCTTGAAGATTTGTTATCAGTTAAAAAGATAATAATCATGACTTACTGAAACAAGATAAGAACTAAAAGGCTTCCACACTTTAGTGTAATTTATTAATTTATAGCATTTAAAAGTGCAAATTTGAGGTAAATGTTTTAAAACCCTAATTTATATTTTTGGTTATAACTGGAAAACAATAGTTATTAACACCATTCAATTTCTTCTCTTTTTTTTCAAGTAATGACACATGTCAAACAGATTCTGAAGTTGCAAATAAAATAGAAATGTGCATATGGGTTACTAAAAATTTTTATCCAGGTTGTTTTTACTGAGAATCTGTCAATGTAGTTATCATAATACTCAATGTAATTTTCCAATTATTTATTTAATACATTGTCTATAGTATACATCACATAAGGTTGTATGTTTAATCACTGGTGCTGTTCATTATATACTTCAGGAGTAAGTTCAGGATACTTCAGGAGTAAGTTCAGGTGTAACGTCTGAAATCTGCATGACTCAATGGTTGTCATGGGTTCAATAAGAATGTTAAATATTGCTACCAGTGAGGGTCATTAAATTACCGTATAGTGTATTATCTAACGTTAGCCAGCATTAAAGATGTATTGTCACTTGAAAAATGACAAAAATTAGATTTTGAAAATAACTTGCTTATCTTGAAGAAAT
>JAOTQE010013179.1:0-10950 GCA_025631205.1 Nesometra sesokonis | reverse complement strand
ATTCTTCCTTAAGCATGTCGGGGAGGTGGGTGGGGGGGGTGGGTTTAACAATTTTTACACCTCTTTCTTTTGAGTGAGTTGATCTACTTTATTTTTGCATTATTTTTTTCAAGGCCAAGAATATATATTGTATTTCTCTCTCCTTCTTCTATCCATATACCACGCGATCTCATTTGTGCACGTATCTCCCATTTTCATCTATATCAATATTATTAACAGTACAGCCAATATTGCTTTTAATTAAAATGGACACACCTCTACTTAAATGCGTACCATACCTGTGAAAGGGTTTTCCTTCCCATAAAAAATCGACGTTATCAGTTATATTTTGTGTAATATGTGTCTCTTATAGGAAGAGAATATCAGCTTCCCGATCACATCACCATTTGGAAAATGCTCTTTGTTTATCAGTACACCTAAGTCCTCTTATATTTAAAGATATTAGGTGAATATATTCCATTTAATATTGTATATATTTATATATACAAATACATTTAAGAACTCCCTAATACATAACGATGTTGAAGAACTTAAAAATAAACATACATCGTATATATACAAAATGTTCGAACCTACTCTGTTGGATCTGTATCATCAAGATCGCGCTAAACACCACCAACATCGTTGACTTTGTTTTGGTGATCTGATGACGTAACTGTTGCTTCGGTGAAATCCGTAATAGGCCTGGTGCCTTGCCTTGGAAAAGGGGGCCGGATAGGGGTGGGGCGGTGGAGAGTCAAAGCTTTAGTGGGGTCCGGAAATGGCATCAGGGCGTGTTAATGGATAAATTCTTGCTAAATATTTTCGTTTTATAAACAATGTTAATAATATTGAAATATTTTAATTTCCAAAAAGGGGAGGGGGTGCGGGGCCATTCCCCTTAAATCTGCCGCTACTTGCTGGTTTTACTTTCATTTTTTATTACATTCTGCCTTCTTAATTTTGTTGTCTCTGACCTTAAATTTTTCTTTTTCGTTAGTTCGTTTTCGCTTGCTGCATCGGCTGTACTACTTCTCGTTTTTATTTGCCAGCTAGAGTCTGGGTCAGCGTGTTCTTCGTTGCCAGAACAGCTTAACTTCCTTGCTTTGTCAAGTGCTTCATGAGTATTTGTGAAACGCGATCGTCTAAAGCAGTAGATGATGGTCCTTTGTCTGATTTCCTGGTTTGATCAGAAGCTATTTTGTTGCTAGCTGTATCGGAATGATCAGCATTTCGACAATCAACATCTTTGTCCCTTTGGCTTCTACTTCATCAGGCTTACTACGGAGATTCCATAAACCAGACTTAATTAGTATCATTATGGCTCAGCTGCGTATTATCACGTACACAATCAATGGATGATACATAGTTCTTGCTTATATGAGACCAAACGACCGACATTTGAAGCAGAAAGGATCATTTGTGCACTTGTTTGCGTAGTGACCGTCCTTAAGCCATCTATTACATTTAATGAGTTGCCCGGCATGGATGCGAGCAGTAAAACCGGTTATTAGCGTTTGGCGTGGTAAGGGTGATTTAAGTTTTTTTTTTCGTGAAGACAAATCTCCATTCAAGCAGCTTGTGAAGTGCCCATTGACTCTTAACTTTTGTCTGAAAATTCCACTCTTTAGCTTACAGCCCATACTTATAAGAATGTGGGTTATTTCATTGTGAGCAACTGACAAGAGGGACATCTTTTATCAGGATTCGAGGAGAGTCTTCTTTTTTAGTTAAGAATGTGTTCTTGTCAAATACAGCAATGTTACTGTCTCTTAGGTAGATTTAGGCCACTGGAAATCAATACGATTTGATCACTTTGAATTTTGAAATAGATCCTCCATAAATTTCTAGTTTTTATGTATTTGTAGATTTAATTTGTTTGATAGAGCAACAAAATGTACTTCATCGTTTACGACAGGCTTTGCGCGTAAATAGAAGTTGGCCAGACTCTCTCTATATACGGTTCTGTAGTAAGCTATGTCACAGCTCCCTCTCTTGATTACACAGTATTGTAAAATTGTAAACAGATTGCTATTTTTGTGTGTGAGTAGGTGTGTGTATTGTATTTTCTTCTGGCATACTTGTAAAAGAATGTTTTCATCTTTTCTGAATTACGCCTTCTTTCATGCTCCATTTAATAATAATCAACCTCAATACACTTTCGATGTATATTTTATCTGGTGGTCAAACGTTAAAATTTGTTTACAAACTAATTTGACTTCTAACTGCACACTTCGATTTTTTAGCTGTATATTTTTAAAAGTATATTACCATGTAGTTTGTATTTGGAGAATTGAAACAATTCTTATTTATTTATCGATATAATTTAATGTTATCTATATATGCGTGGAGAAGTAACAATAAAATAATCAAATAATATTTATTTTTGTTTAAAGAAACCCAACGCTATTCACTCTTTCATGATGTGAACATCGAAGATGAACGTATTATGTGTGATGTTGCTAAGACACATTTTGCAGAAGGAAACTACAGCGCAATGGAAAATGTTTTAACAAACATCGATGATGGAACAAGATCCGCAAGAGGGCGTATAAGATTTGGTATTAAGCTTCTAGATCAAGATTTTGATACCGTTTATAGTTGTGTAAACCTTACAAATGACAACACCAACATGCATGCCCATATTCGACAGCAGTTCTCCAATATTGCAGAATCTCATCAAGACATTCTACGTCAGATGGGGTGTCAGTATGAAGATGGGACATTTTTAGAATGGACAGTTCACGTGTCTGCTATTTACAAAAAAGAGTCAGGCCTTAAATACGGTTCAACTCAATGGCAAAGGTCGGTGGCGAAAACAGAAAAACTAACTCGGTTTTTCTCAAAACTTGATAAGCCTGCGCAAAACATCTCAAAATCGTTTAGTCTTCTTATTCTACATGTGGTGAACCGTGCTTTCTCTATTCGAAATGAAGCCTGTCCATCAGATTATCATGGCTTGCTCCGAATCGCTACATTCTGCCTTCCACTTTGCAAATTAGACCTTTTGAAGTCAGCAAACTTCTGCGAATTAAAACACGATGCATACGCCAACGCCACTTTGACGATGGGCATAAATATTGCCAAGAACATACTAGAGGTTGAGCCGTTTTATAATCACTTCACAGGAATGAAAAACAGTTTGGAAGACTTTTACCATCAATGTCTACAATTTGCAGTTTATCCACGCAATGAAAATGTAGAAGAGAATTTGGAGAAAATCACAAATGGTACAGTATTAATAATTATTTACATAAATATTTGAAAAATATCTTTAAAATAAGCAGTAGTACTTCAAGAAACGAAAGCCCTCTTTCAAAAAATGTACCGTAGAGGCAGTAAAGAAAAATACAGACCAAAAAATAGAATGTATTCAAAGCACTAAAATGTTTACAGTTTTCTCCAAATACTAATTGGTGATCAGATAATTCCCATTAGCATAAACTAGTGTTACATATTTAATAATTATATAGTTTACGTCTCTTTAATTAAAAAAATTAAAAATTCTTTCACATGTTAAATTAAAATAGATAGCTTTCCTCTGAAAAGAATGAAAGAGGACCAGATAATCGCAAGTAGCATAAACTATTACATAGTTAATAATTATTTGTTTGCGATAATGCTCTGTTAAATTCTTTCAGATGTTGAATTAAAATGGACGGCTTACCACTCAAAGAATGAAAGAGAATTCAAGTCTCCAGGACAAGACCATAACACTCGTAAAGTAGAAGCTCATATCAAAAGAGTAATACAATTTTGTAATTGTGGCTTCTTTTCCGAAGCAGCAAAAGAAATTGCCGAGGCGGAAGATGATCTTCAAGAAACTGAGTTTAAACTTCAGATCGGGTGCCGTATTTCAAGTAGATATAATCATACCTTTCATTCACTCTCTCTTCCAGCTGATATGTTTGAAAATGAAATGGTACTTTTTGACCATCTTAGAGACAATTTAATCGCGCTGGTCACAGATTGCACTGAAATACTTCGAAACATGGATATATACGGTAACAACGCTTTGGCCAAATGGGTGAATCTATTTTTAGATTTCCACCCGTTAAGAGAATGTATGTATGAATCCGTAGCATGGTATGAAACACTTGCAGCTGGACGAACTGCTGTGGATGATATTACAAGAGGGATTGATACTAGTGGCCAAACAATCATTCAGATGTATATTCAGTTAATTGCTCTCCTGATCAAGAAAACCATGATAACCTACAGGTCCTTAGCCCCTAATGATTACCTGGGACACCTTCGAGTCTCTTCGATGCACCTAACATTGATAAAAAGTTCACTTCTTAATTCCAAATGGTACGTTCAGCTTAGACACGATGCTCATCAACGTAACGTCATTAATATGGGCATGTGTATTATGAACGGTGTCATTGGTGTCAATGATGACGTCTATATACAGTTTAAGAACATGAAGCGCTCATTGGATAGGATCACAATTGATTGTCAAATGTTGCACCTTTCAACCGGGCCACCAGAAGACAGAGATGAAGCTCTTAGAATTTCAGAAGGTTGTAATCTAAAACTTCTTATTTGCCAGCTTTAATTAAAAGTTCTACTTTAAAGGGTAAGTGCGGGATTAAAATTTATATGGATAAATTTATACTATAATTAGTGGTGACCAAACTGACAAAATTTCACATCATTTGGACACTGCAATAATGAAAGAAACCACTTTCAAAATTGCGTCCCAACTCAAAAGTGGGTCTACTACTCAAATTACACAGTGTTAAAGAATAGGAAAATTGCAGATTTTGAAAAGGTGGTGTTCCGAAACCGAATAAAAAAATATCATTAAAGATTACCTGCTCTTATGTGAATTCGAGAGATCTTTCCATTTATATGAGTTATATTTGTAAGGTGATTCTAGTTTTCCCCCAAAACCCTTCCAAAATATGCACTTTTCATATTCTTTAACACTGTGTAATTTGAGTAGTAGACCCACTTTTGAGTTGAGAACCCAATTTGGAAAGTGGTTTCTTTCATTATTGCATTGTCCAAATGATGTGAAATTTTGTCAGTTTGGTCACAACTAATAGTTCTATAGATTTATCCAAAGAAATTTTAATCCCGCACTTACCCTTTAACTTCAGAGTAGGCTACCTGCTGTTTAACTTAGGCCTAGCTTTTTTAACACGATTCCATACTAATTGAACTTATGTACTGAATTCCCAACGACGCATACGAAATGTAACAACATTATTAATGAAAATTTATTAATGACTACTAAAACAGATTAAAACCAGAGAATCTTGGATAAAAATCCAACAAAACAATCCCTGGTCACGGTTACCAAACACAAAATAGATTAACTTTCCATAATTATGTGGATTGAGAATACTTTCCGATGGAAAATTTACAAACGCGGGATTCATAATTTTGTCTGCAGTATTGATAAGCAGCACTCTATTTCTTTTAGTCAATCAAAATGCTGAACTCTCATTATTACGTCAGTCATCATGCATACTATTCAGCTCTATGATGACGATGTGTACGATATTTCAATACTTTTTACAGTGATGAGAATGAAATGAATGATTTTCAACAAACATTGCACAATTAACTGTTGTTTCGTCTAACTAATATCTAATGTACAATTCACAATATGCAATACAAGGCACAGTTAAATTTGTTTTTTTTTTGTTTTTATTGGTCAGTTTCCACACACATACATTTAATTTTAAAAGAGTAAATTCAATCATCATCATCATCCGTCCGTCCGTCCGCCCACCCGCCGGTTGGTCCGCCGGTCGGTCCATCGCCGTCGTCGTCGCCACCATCGCCACAAACGCTTCATTGATATTGTAGTAAAGATAATAAGGTAAAACATGCCATAAGGATAGATCGAAATGGAAATCTAGCCTACAGTCTTTTATTGCGGCAAAATTTCATTCCAAATTTTCGTGCCGACAGAGGTAATTGAAAAATGTCCAGCTGTAGTGGTAGCCATTCGTACACTAGTGACTCGGTATTTGTTAACCTATATGTTGCATAGGCCTGGCTTTGTAGACTATGTAATATGACCTACCATGGCCGTAACTAGCTATGGGGAAAAACAATTAAGAAGGGGTAGATGTAAAAAGAGGGGGACAATTTTATCAAAAATAGGATTTCTATAATCACCTCAAAAAGATAATTTAAAACAGGAGAATGCATCTAAGCACACACATTTTTTTATTTTCTTCTTCGGCTTGTCTCTTGTTACGGCCATGCCTACAGGTTCTATATGCCTACACGTCGTACCATATTAACTTGAACTGTCCATTGGTATTGCATTGTGAATTGTACATTTTCTTTAAATTCTTTAAAAATTATTGACATTCATCAAAACAATATGGTGTGGCCACTACAAAAGCCAAATTTAAAAGACAATGACGAAACACAGTAAAAAGAAGTATCAAAATAATATTTATTAATAATAATAATAATAATAACAGCGACAACGACAACGCATTAACTCGATGACACAGAAAATGGGTAAGTGTTACGAGAATTTGGTCTTCGAATTTTCAAACGAAATAAAGACAAAAGAGGACAAGTAAAAAGCGAATTAAAACATTTAAAGAGAAAACCATATCAAACAAACCCCTTCTATGGTGAAGTAGTAATAGAGAAATATGATAACCAACGTTGTTATACTTGATAAAATACATACATTTGGACTGAACTCGCTCAATTCGATTTGACCGAGAAACAAACAATTATAAATTGTGTATCAAAAATACAAAAATGGTCTAACAAGAGAAATATAAAGATGGAGTTTGGTTTTACTATCTAGCTCTTTACAGCGGCGCCAGAACATGCCCAACATTCTATTGCCTTTGGATAAAATATAATCGGCATGCCTGTCAAAGTTGAGCTTAGAATCAATAAAAATGTCTTTTTGAACCTCAACTTTCAATACAGAGAATTCTGGTCTGAATAAAACATCCTGTCGTCCCCAACATAAGCATTGCAATTACATTTAAAGTTACTGTTACAAATTACAAGATCTAAAATGTTATTACCACGAGTACACGTTAAATTATATTGTATTAAATTAAAATTGTTAAAAAATTGATCAGAGAAACCCACATTAATATCAGAGTTGTGGCTTCCGTCGTCATTCCAGTGAAAATCGCCAACCAGGCAATGTAGAATAATAGCAATATTATTATCCCAATATTAATTCAGACGTAGAAGAATAATAATAATCATTATCATTATCACTAAATTATCATTATAATTATGATTATTATTATAACAATGGCCAATATAAGTGTAGACTATATTGATATCTGCAATACACACACAGTTACTCAAGTAATCTTTATTGAACAATAGTCCAGTCCCTGGGGAAATGATGTTACAGTAGTGGATACAAATTTGCCCTTTGGCATGATGATAGTACATGATGTGGGCATCCCAAAACAAAGTTACTGGAAATCTGATTTGACCTCTGTGACCTTTGACCTCAATTTTTAGATTTTTAAATTAAAAACTATAAAATGGTCATATCTCTGTAACCCGTAGTTCCTTTGAAAAAAGTTTGGGCTCAAATTACTCAGAACATATATAATATGTTTATATTCACTCTAATGGAAAATTTTGACCAAAATTGACCAGAAATGCTATTTCTGAAAATTTGACTTTGACCTTGACTTCTCATATCTCCATAACGGCTTGCCCTACAGTTATAAAATTGGACTCAAATTGTTCAGAACATATGTTTATATTTAGTGTAATGAAACATTTTGTCAAAATATGACCGGAAGTGCAGTTATTGACCTTTGACATAAATGTTTACATTTTCTATAAAAAAATACAAAATTGTCATATTTCTGGAATACGTAGGTCAAATTATTCAGAACATGCATGTTTATATTCACTCTAATGAAAAATGTTAGCAAAAAATTGACCTTGATTTCTTGTATCTCCATAACGATTCGTCATACAGATATACAATCGGGCTCAAATTGTTCAGAACATATACATTTATATTTAATGTAGTGAAAAGTTTTGTCAAAATATAACCGGAAGTGTGACACCCGAACTAGATAGGGTCAAGGTCAGGGATAACAATTCTGCTAATTTTTTAACAGAAAATTCTAAAAAAGTAACTACACCACAAATGTCCTTAATATTATCTACAGCATGTACTTATTAAGATACGCAAACTGCTTTATGTAGGGTCAAATGTCGTAACTGGCACTTCCGGAAACTTTGCGACATGACATTCCATTACATTAAATACAAACATATATGCTCTGAGAAATTTGATTTAAATTTAAGTTTTTAGGACATGTAGTTACTGAGATATAATAAAAATAGGTCAAAGGTCAACAATTCAGAAATGGCATTTCCGGTCATTTTTGAGTAAATGTTCCATTAGAGTAAATATAAACATGTATCTTCTGAACAAGTTGGCACCAAAATTGTTTTAATTGACCAAGGCCTTGCAGATATACTGTTTTTACCCGTTTTTGAGCAAATAATCGGTAAATAAATATTGTTATACTTTAGTTTTTTTTTGTTTTGTCTTCTCCATATACCTGGTCAAATTCTGAGAAAGTATGGTTGTAATATCCGTTCATTAAGTATGATATTAATAAGCTAATATAAACTTGAAAACTCAAATTTTAGCAAAAAATGACAAATTGTAATGTTTTTCTCCAAAATCGGTATCGATATCAAGATCCCATGTACATAACTTTGATATCATCTTATAGAAAATTTAATAAGCTTTCATATGATATATAATTTCGCTATATAAGATACACTCTACGTGCTTTAATTTGCAATTTATGATTTTTCAGTGAAATTGACCTCAAATGACCGCTGACCTATTTGTCCAGCAGTTATGACCCATCAGACACCCGTTTCCAATGCCCCCTCATGATGACCTTTCCAAAAATACTAAGTAAACATCTGGTCATTTTCTGAAAGTAAATGGGCCCTGGCTCCCGGACTAATAACAATAAAAATACATTTATAGTAGCGTATTCAAAAATAGGAATTAGAACCACCACCACATAACGACCCAAACTATCTATCTCACGTCACAACTTATAGAGGGCCACAGGTCTTAGCCGCTTAATTATATTATGCTAATAGTAACTGACCATGTTTATTTTAAAAATATAAATGTTAATGGATCCGATAATCTGATAATAATATAACCCAGGCAAGCGGGGGAGGATGCAGACTTTTGGAAAGGAGGGGAGGGGCGGAAGGAGGGCCGGTAGAGGGTAAATTTTTAGGGGAGTCCGGGGGCATGTTCTATGATTTGCTTCGCAGCATTCACTTACAATTTGTAATTACTTGTTTAAACTCTAGCCCTCACACCGATGAGAGAATGTAAAAGGGGTTGCTTCTTCTTACCAAGTTTCCTTACAAAGTTTCCTTACAAAGAATCGATTCTTCCACTGAAGTGGTTCGGTGTCAAGAATGTGTATCACTGCTGCTCTGTACTACTACCACATATGCCTAGTTGTTGTATAGGCCCTACATCGTTGTAAGCTAGGGAATTGTTCATTTAAATTTATTTTAAGAAGATCCAAACTATGTAAAGTGAATATGACAGAGAAAACGATTATTTGCAGATATTAAAATGAATTAAAAAAAATCGTGATTTTCCCAAAACGTGATGCGTGCGGGGGCGATAACCTATTTTTTTTTATGTGGCCTTTCAAAGTAATTCAATCCTATTACAATCTTCACTTTTTGGATCACAAAAATCGTAAAGTCACTTAATATGGTGTTATGCATTTTTATTACAGCTAGAAGATCTATAATATGTATACAGGCGAGGGCTTGTAATCGGGAATTAATTTTCTTTTATCATTGTGGTTTTGTATTTCAGCAATTGAAAATGTTGTTAAAAAACAGAGTGCACGTGTACCAATGAATGATGTTGGATGTGAAGTAGATAATATTGTTGAAAACGAATCTATCCTTTACATTATAAGGTCCGCTCAACACAACTATCTTTCAAGGGAGTTTCAGAAGATGGCAGCTAACTTAGACGACGCAGAAATATTTGAAACGTGCAACATTAGACTTGCTTTTGCAGTACGTATCGCGCCTGGATTCCGTCGAGTATTTGATTTCAGTAACAACATTCCAAAGTCGAGCGACCTGGACGTTGTATACAATACAACTTACTCCAACTTAACAGATCTTGCAGAAGACTATGAAAAAACTGCTACGTATATGGGAGAAGCAGAGAGTGACGCTTTACGCGATCTTGTCAACTATTTGTTTATGCAGGACATACGACCTGATACTCAGGAATGGGATGGCCTTTTACAAAACGCACGGAAAGTTGTTGAATATTTTCAATCATTAAGCAAGGCTGGGCAGTGCATAGCCAAATGCTATATCCTTCTGTTTCTGACACTTTTGCATAATTTTATAGTAACACGACATCGACTTCTTCCTGTAGAACACTATAAAAATTTACCTTTCGTATTTGCCTGTATTCCATTTTGTGAAAGTGAACTAATTGAATCCGACGCATGGGTAAAAGACAAATATCATGTCTATGAACTTTCAGTTTTGACAACGGCTTCTTCACTTGGATGTGGACAAGTACAACGCGCACTTTGGTTTCCAAGTCATCTCGCTATCTTGAATAAACTAGAGAAAAGAGCAAATGTACTTGGCTTGGTAGTTTGTAGGCCTGTCCAAAAACAACAACTAATCCGTGCACGAGAAGGTAATCAAGAAAATTAGTTTATAATAAACAGTAAAATTAAGTTGTTTGATGCAAGTTAATTCTATTTCTGTTTAGTCCATAGATTTATTATTACGGCTAGATGGTGAACTCCCACAGAATAGATAGCCCAAAGTGCAATCCCGTGTTAGTGCCTACTATTTCGGAATCCAACCAATCAAATCGTGGACGTTCTAAGGCTGTTGCTACGTCGAAATTGCGCACGCGCAATCTTTTATAGAAGTTCCAAATTTATCAATAAATGC